>LUFD01000481.1:30592-55561 GCA_003025255.1 Cordyceps pruinosa
GCTCCAGCTCCGGCTCCTCGTCCGCCTCGCTCTCGGCCACCTCGTCCGGCTCCTCGTCAGCCTCCTCGGCCACCAGCACGTCCGGCAAGAGCTCCTCCAGCAGCAGTAAGTGCCGCCCCTTGTTCAGCGCGGCCAGTTGTCAAAGTACGTTCTAACCAGCCGCGCGCGCCCACAGAGACCTCGAGCAGCGCCACCTCGGCCGCCACCTCTTCCGCCACCAGCACCCCTCCTCCCAGCGCTGGTAACATGGTTGCCCTCTCGCCCCTGGGCCTGATTGGCGCCGCCGCCGCCGCCCTGTTCCTGTAATGCTTCAGCCGAGGAAGATGCGGCAGCCGCGGCGGGATGGGCGCTGAATACCCGCCGACTTGTTGCTCCAAAACAACCCCTGCCTGTCCAGCGAGGCTGGCCGGGAGGGTTTGGTTTCTTTGAATCGAGGTCTACGCTGTACATTCCCAGTCTGTCTTGTGGGTATGATTGTTTTGATTTGCGACCCTCTGGGCTGATACCACGCAAGCTATACTCGTTCATAATACTAATAAGCATTGGTGAATACATACATTCAAGCTGCACAACGGCGACTCACGTACTTTCCGTAGTGACGGCTATACTGGATGAGCAATGGAACAAGTAACGCTGGCGAGGGGGCTAGACCTGCCAGGGTTGTTGCTGAAGAAGAACAAAATACCGCTCGACGTGGTGCAGGGTGTCAATGCCATCTGTAAAGTTGAAGCGTTGTGTTTTCGCCACAGCTGGTTGGGCAGTCAGCACTGTATATGTGTAGATGCGGACATGTAACATGCACGAAAGCCAACGACACAAGAGTATCGGTCAATTGCTCAATCTACATGTACTTGTTAATTGCAACTATCTCAAAAACCACCGCAACAATCTACAAAAACTATTCCCATCAGTGAACCTAAAGAAATTCAGTGGATGACCGCAAGAAAAGGCTGTATGGAAACTGGGAGTCATTGCTGGCTGCATTCCCTGCACCGTGGTTGTCGGCGACTTGGACGGCGCTTCTCGGCGCTTCAATCCCGCCACCACCATCCAGGCGCGATGGGCCGGGCTGGGCCAAAGTCTCGGGGGCTCGGTTGGGCGTCGCTCCGGCTGGAGTCCCCCGTATTGCACCAGTCGGTTGGGCGCGGGCTCTCTTGACGAGCTTGAGCTCATCAATGTGAGCATGTAGATGATCAAGTGTCTTGTATGGGATGCAGGTCACGATCGGGAATTTCTTGCCATTTTCGCAGGCCTTATACTCGGGGATCCGATTCGTTTTCAGAAACGTCTTGAGCCTAGGAAGCGACACTTCGCACGCCTTCAGAAGCGGTGATATGTTCACCCACTCTCTATGCACTTCGAGATGCACATCGCCACCATTGACCTTTACCGTGACGTCACGGGTCGGAGTCGCCAAAGGACGTAACGGGATAAGGCGAAGCAAGGGATTGTCCACGCAGGCGGGGGGCTCGCGCCGCGCGTAGGCAAGGAAAGGCTGCAGCCTTTGCACACAGCCCAGCGCCTGGCATAGGAAAACGCCGTAGTCGAATGGGATCCAGGCAGCATGCTTGTTGCCGTCTTTCTTCGTCGTGATGAATTGCAACATTCTCTGGTACTTCCGACGTTCGGCACAAGGCAGCGGCGTGGCTGCTAGCAGGTCAGACAAGTCGAAGCGGCAGCCGTCGGTTTGCACCTGCATCAAGACCTGCTTCCCGGCAATGGTGAGGCAAACGTCTCTGGGCTTGGTACCAAGGAGAGGTGATTTGGACGGCCCGGCATTGTGAGTACCAGGCAACAGCGCGGGAACATTGGCCGCATGCCAGTATTCATTGTTCGCCAGCTGGCCGGGTGCTTGGGGGGTCACAGTGTGTACCGAACTGCCGGGGCCCAACACTGTCTGCTGGCCAGTTCCTGATGCAACGTCGTGGTGTGGGATGAGCCTTTCGGCTGGCGCTGACGTGGCAGGTGGTGCTTGAGCTCTGTTTTGGGATGGTGCGAAGTGCGATATCTCTGCCAGGCACGACGCGGCCGATGCTCGCAAATGTGGTTCCATAACCGTCATGTTGTTGATGATGAACTGCCCCATGGCACTAGGATGACGCTGCACAAGGAGCTTAAATCTTGCCAAAATCCTACGGCACCAGTTGGGGCGTCCATCGTATCCTGGCAGTTTATATGCGAGTTCGAGAACGGCCACACCGAGGGACCAGATATCAGTTGCGTTACTGTATTCGAGTAATGTACCCGTTTTGCAAGCGTGAGCCCAGCTTTCATAGAGCTCAGGGGGGTAATATGGACGGGTGCCCCAGATTGTTTTCAGATCCTCTCCAGCTTTCGATAATCCAAAATCGGCGAGCTTGATATGGATAGCATCTTCATCATCGCGTCGTTCATAGACCAAAATATTCTTCGGCTTGACGTCTCGGTGCGTAATGCCTTGCTCGTGGAGAAACTTGAGTCCCTTAAGACTTTGCTTGAGAATCATGTAGATCTGTGCTGGCGAAAATGGTGAACGGTTGGCTTGGAAGCGCAGGGAGCCGCCCGGAGCATACTCGAGCATAATCTTGGGGTTCGGCTCGGGAGCTGACCCGAGGAATCGAACAATGTGCGCCTGCTCGACTGTCAGAAATTAGGCGGCATATGGCGTTGTGGGTGGTACAAACATGATTGTGCACCGAAATGCGCTTCAGAATGCTAATTTCTTTATCCCATATGCCCAATTTATATGGCTTCTGCTTCAGTGGCTGCTTGACGATATGCATGCTTCCTGTACTGACGTGCCAGAGACGGACGACTTCGCCGCAGCCTCCTTCGGCGATGCTTTCAGATAGGTAGGGGTCTTCTACTCCAGGCGTAGGGGCAACTGTAGGACGCTCAGTCTCCGTGCGGCTCTTCATATTAAGACCCTCGAATGCGCGTTGAGGGTCTGGTTGGCCCCTACGGTAGGTGTCGGCGCGGGACCTGTTTTGCGGTAATCTCGCGTCATAATCGGCGACGACGATGCGGAGCCTGACTTGGGCGCCGATGCTGACGATTATGACCTTGTTAAACGTGATTTTTTCACCGCCAATGATCCAGCGAAAGCCCGTGCGTCGGCCGCGCACCTGCCCGCCGTATGTCACTTCGGTTCCGTATGTGGTACCCACATCCTGGACAATGAGGCGTCCCATCGTATCAAACGTGATGCTGAACTGGTAGTGGCTAACGCCTTTGTAGCTGGGCAGCATAACGTCGCAGTTTGGATTGCAACCAAAAAGAAAACCGCACGGCGATGCTGGGACTCTGCTATGTCTGAGCTCAATGTACGATTCGCCAAGATCAGCGCCGTCGACCCCTCCGTCGACCTCGGACGGCGCTGGAGTTGGCTCGCGAGAGTTGTATGGCAGAGGGTCTTGAGTGGGAAGCAGAACAGAGTGCATGCTGGCGGTGAGAGCGGAAGCGAGCTTCCTGTTCCACGGCGCATCGGAGTATATCCGGGCAATGACGTCTGGGTCGTCCATCGTGGGTGGCGGGCCGATATGATTCGCCTAGTGGCATGGGAATGCCGACGTTGTGGCAGGGCATTTTGCGGAGGGACGGCATCTTATAAGGAGCGAGCGCTGTGAACAGCGCATACAGGGCTGTCATGTGCTGGCACCCAATCGCCTGTTGCCTGTTTCTTTTCTTAGCAATGCACGGCGCGTAGATGCAGGTTGCCATTGGGCTTGGGAGGAGGAGGGGCCGGTGTGCTGCTGCACTGCTGTGCTGCAGCGATATGGCGATACTTTGCGTGGTGTGACGCTGACTAACAAATCTGTGTACTCACTTAACGCACCGAGAACTGCACCGGGAGCTGCATGCCTGCCTCAGGCTAGACATCTGACGCCAACCCCCAGACGCCCAACAATACGTTGCACAAACAAAAGGACACGGAACCCGGAACGCGATCATGGCAAAACCATGTAAAAGCAAGATATACGAGAATCATCACAATGCCGTCGACGGATCCCCAAACCCTCCGTGACGTGGACAACATCAGCGATGAGCAGCTTATTGAATTTATGAGCAAGCACCGCCAACCGGACGGCCGCATGGAGCTTCCATTGGGCGGCTGGGACGAACTACAACCTGAAGAACTAACACGCGTCAGGGCGCGGTTGCAGTGAGTAGACCCTCGTCCGTACCAGCGGCCGCAGCTTGCTCACATCTCCCTCTTTCACCAGAGCCGTTGCGCAAAGGGTACCTTCCCGCCCCCTCGATATCCAAGACCTCGATGCACGCCTGCGACAGGCCGCCGACGAGCGCCGGTCGCGGTCTCCAATTGCCCCAGTGCTGAACGACCGGAGCGAGACACAATCGCCCGACCCAGAGCTGCCTGCGAATGAGGAGATACGCTTCCATGAAAAGCTTATCAAGGACGGTGGCCGCCCACTGTACCCGATCGCCAACCTACGACAAGTGCTAGAGAACCCGGATGAGTACCGTGACATGCTCCGGCCATTTTGGGACCACCCTCCACCTCAACGGGATACCACTCAAATATTTCAGAGACAGTGGGTACGCTGGTCGGAATTCCGTTACTGGCAACTTGACAACAGAGGCCTCAAGGAAGATGAGGCCGCCGACTACGCCACGCAAGTAGAGGAGCTGAAGGAGGAATGCAGGCGGGAGGGCTGGCTAGAGGACTTAGCCAAGATTGAGTCGGATCCCACCTTCACAAGAGGTCCTGGGAGCGTCTGGGCATGGCACATGCGGATCCGCAGGTGGCAACGCCGGTATTGCCGAGAGCCTGGCTGCAAAAGCATTCGCGATTACGAAGCCGCCGCCAAGGTGCGCCTGCAACGTCACGGCTTCGAGCAGCCGTTTCGGTTGCAGAAGCAGCCCAAGCGGCAAAGCGCATTGACGACGTGGATCGAGTACCTATGCTTCGAGTGCTGGTGGCAGGACCGGCACGCAGCGAGGCTTGAGCACCGGACTCCCGAACACGACGCAGCATGGCGCAAGCTGCGCGATACTGGGTTCCTGGAGCCTGACGAGAGCGCCGACTTTCTGCGCTCTACGGCCTACACCATTCGTATATGTAACGAGTCGCGCGACGCGGAGTCGACCCTGCTCGCAGCGAAGCTCGAGGTAGAACGGCTTTCCATGCTAGATGCCCGCTCGGCCAACGCGCGGGATACCGGGACACAAACTGCCGAGCAGCGTAAACAAGACGCGTTGCGACAACTGGAACTTGCGGAGGCCAGGGTTCAGTTCTTGAGTAAGCGCCATGTCACGATCGGGAAGTTTTTTGGTGCGACGATGGACTACAAAAGGACCAAGCAAGACGTCCTGAACCAGTCGTTTTTGGTGGAATGGGTCAAAGGGCAGGTGTCCATGCTGTTGGATCAGTCGAACAAGCGCAGGGGCCGGAAGAGAAAGAGCCCTGCCGAGGACGTGCCACAGACGCGGCCAACCAAGAAGCAGGTTCCTCTCAAGCAGGGTAATTCCCAGGAGGCACCGGCTCGCGGCTGCGGCTACGTGGCACACAGTCCTACTGCGCACCCTGATACGGCTAGCCAACACGAGGCTCATACAGCCGCGGCGGCGCGGCCAAGCACGCCTCTTGCACCCCCAGCACCGGTATTGCGGCGGAGTACGAGGAACAAGGGGCAAGAGGCCACGGCGGAGGCGGTGGCAGCGGAGGTGGCAGCCCAGGCGTCGGCAGCGGAGGTGTCCATGCTGTTGGACCAGTCGAACAAGCGCAAGGGCCGGAAGAGAAAGAACCCTGCTGGGGAGGACGCGCCGTGAAGCAAGAAGCAGCGTTATTCTCAGGAGGCACCCGCTCGCGGCACTGGCCACGGCGTGGCACACAATCCTACTGCGGCTAGTCGACACGAGGCTCATACAGCCGCGCCGGCGCGTCTTGCTCCCACCGCACCGTCCGATAGCACACTTGGTGCAGCACCGGTGTTGCGGCGGAGTGCAAGGAACAAGGGGCGGAACAAGGGGCAAGAGGCCACGCCGGCGGCGGCGGCGGCACACGGTCCTACTACGCACCCTGATACGGCTAGCCAACACGGTGCTCATACAGCCACGCCGGCGGGGCGGCCAAGCACTCATCTTGATCCCCCGGCACGGTCCAATAACGCACTTGGTGCCGCACCGTCCGATAGCGCACTTGATGCAGCACCGGTGTTGCGGCGGAGCGCGAGGGCAAAGGGGCAAAAGGCGGCGGCGGCGGCGGCGGCGGCAGCGCAGACCAGGGCCGAGCCACGCACGACGGCGAAACCGTCTGCTCGCAAGCGCCGGCGTAATTGAACTGACTGCGTGCACCATTGTACCGGCGATGTGAAGTGACATCATCTGTATCGCCCCAGCGGCCTGCTTGTAGAAGTGCTGCCTTCATCTCTCTGGACCATGGTTGGCTTTGACTCGTAGCGGGGAGCTCATGTGAGCCCTTGCGAATACCACGACTGGCACCTGAGCACAAGTTCAAGAGGGCCATCTCCAGCCGAGCAGATATCTTGCTATCTGTAGCACCAAGTCCGGGCCTGGCTCCGAAGTCGAGTGAGCGGGCCAGGCTCCCAACTAAGCCGCATGGGCCGCAGCAGCGATAGGTATTGTCGAGATGGATAGTTGCGGATGTCGTCTAATGTACCTGGCCTTGCGAAAGGTGTCAATTCGCGATAGCCTGATACAGGTGCTGGCGATAGTGGCGGTTGTGGCTGCCTGGTCGCTCTCCAGTTCAGTGTGTCAGGTGTTAGCGCCTGTGCAACTGCCCCGCTGTTCAGCTGTCTGGGTGCTGGCTCTAGCACGAGGGAAGACATGGGAGCTGTGTATTGCTACAATGGTTGTGTAATAATTCCTGCATATGTTGGTATCCTGGTGGTTTATTTGGATAGTACGACTTGACGGTTACTGAGCCGTTTCTCTTCACGTGCCGATTCCAGCAGAAGCACAGCGGTACCTGGTGCCCTGTACAGTGGGGAGACATACATTCCGTACAGTTTGTAGGGCATTTTCTATGGTAAACTGTACTGAACTTTTGTCACTCATTGTACCTAGGTAGAAGCACCGCCCGGCTCTGGCGGGCCCACTAAAGATGCCGCCGGCCGAGCAAAGGCGCTCAGGCGGGAAAATCCACCAGAAATTCTGGAAATAAAGAGAAGAAAAAAGGCTACTTGGCCGCAGAGGCACAGAGCAGCCTCGCTCCAGCAAAAGCTAGCTGAGCTAGACTGCCAGCAAGCTAGCCAGCCAAGTACCTTCCTTGTACCATAGTACTCCGCCTCAAAATCGTCACCACCCTGGCTGGCCTCGACTTCTTTCCTCCTCCCCTTCCCTCCTCCGTTAGCATCCCGCCATCTGACTGGTAGCCTCGCCACACATCTCGACAACAACGCCGTTTTCCCCTTGCATTAGCATCTCATCCGAACCAACCGTCAACTCTATTTTTTTCTTATCAATCAAACACCCTCTTCTCTGCCTTGTCGTCCCCCAGCCAGCCTGGGACCGAGGATACGAGGCTCTGCCACCGCCGCCACTTCCCTTCCTCGACTCGACCGATCACCGTCCCCCAACCGGACACCCGACGCAGACGCCCGAGATGCCTGCTCCCGGCCCTGACGCTCCTCTCCAGGAGCGCCTCCTCGCCCTCGCGCAAACCCTCCAGTGTAAGCACCCACGCCCGAGTCGCTGCACCCCTCCCAGCCACCCGCTAACTCTCTGGCCACAGTTGCTTGGTTCGCCGGGTATGTCTAGTGCTCCTGCTGCGACGCTCGCTTCGGGGCAATGCTTCGTCGTCGGCGCAGCTTCGTCGATGCTGCACGGCCCTCGCCACCACGCGTCGCCCTCGTCGTCCTCACCGCTAACCCACCTCCCAGCCACCTCACCCTCATCCTCACCACGATCCGCTACAGCTTCTCCTGGCTGCGCATGAACTACTACGGCGGCATGGCCGTCTTTTGCTACCGCACCTCGTTTGTCGCCGCCGCCCTCACCTACGGCATCGTTGTCTACAAGACCCAAAAGTCCCGCGCAAAGACTGGTACCCAGCTGCCTGGCGGCGTACTCGGCCTCCTCGGCGATGAGAACATCCAGTACCTCTGTACGTAACCAGGCTGCACCACCTCGCCCGTCCCGTGTTACCCGCTAACCTGACCAGTGATGGCCCTCGTCTGGCTCCTTGCCCCCCAGTACCCTCTCGCGCTCATCCCCTACTGCGTTTATTCCACCTTCAACGCCGCCACCTACGTCCGCGCAAACCTGCTGCCCGTCATCAGCCCCGCGCCTCCCGCCGCCGACGGCGCGTCGCCCCGTAAGACGTCCAGCCCGCTCGCTGACCGCATTGGCGCCTTTGTCAAGGAGTACTACGACTCGTCCATGTCCATTGTCTCGGGCCTCGAGATCCTGCTCTGGTTCCGCATTGTCCTGTCCGCCATCCTCTTCCAGCGCCGCTCCTGGATCCTCTTCGGTCTCTACACCGCCTTCCTCCGCGCCCGCTACGCCCAAAACAGCCACGTCCAGACCTCGTTTGCCCAGCTCGCCGTCCGCATCGACTCCCTCGTCTCCGCCCAGGGCACCCCTCCTGCCGCTCGCCAGGTCTGGGAAAACGTCAAGAACTACACTCGCCAGTTCCGTGACGCCACCGAGCTGAGCCGCTACACCGGTGGTGCCGGCCCGGCCAAGAAGTCCTCCTAAACGGCCGAACGACGCAATGGCGATTCCTCTCCCCCAGGGAAGAGAGTCCAATCATTGCACAAGATCACGGCGCAGAAGCTAGCGACGAGGCATAATTTCGATCAAGCCAAGAGCGAGCTGGCACATATCAATGTGCTGGCACATATCAATGTGCTGGCACATATCAATGTGGCGCTGCCCGAGCTGCCAGTCTACGGGGAAAAGCAAGATGGAAACGGTTGATGAAAAAATATACGCTGCGGGGTTTCAATGGTGTTTTATGGTTCTCGGTTCTTGGCCTCGGACAAGACGCAGCTTCTTTTCTATTTATAGTAACGGTACACCGCATAGAGACGGCGCGTCCTGGTCAAGATGCGAATCATGACGTGTGCAAAAGCTAATTTGGCACCCGACCAGGACTGATTGAGATCACGGCGGCCGATGTTGATGGTGGGAGCAGGAGAACGCAGGGATACTTTGTATTCGTACATGACTCGTCTTATGAATTTGATTTCGTTTATATAAAATCGCTCGGCTCTCATTAGTGATGACTTTGTGGGGTGCATCTGCTGACGGTGTGGTGACGTATCAGCGGTCAACCTTTATTTCCATGTGAGTTTCCCAGAATCCGTTGGACAAGGAGCATCTCCACACCACTAACAGGTTGGTTGGTGGCGTTTGCAGCTGCGGAGAGGGCACGCAGCCGAACAATCTACCAGCACGGCCACTCATCGCCAACCCACCTCGCAGACGGCCATGCTGGAGACTCTCCCCAACGAGCTCATCCTCCTCGTCCTGTCCCAGTGCGACGCCGCCCGCGACCTGCACAGCCTGCTCGCCGCGTCGCCGCGCTGCTACCGCGCCTTTGCCCGCGCGCCGGAGCGCGTCCTGCGGCGGCTGCTGCGCCGCGCGGTGCCCGCCGCCGTCTGGCGCGACTTTGCCGCCGCGTGCCACGCCGAGGCGTTCCTCGCGCCCTCGCCCGACGACGCGGACGACGACGACGGGCAGCCCGTCGTCCTGCAGGAGGAGGTCGTCCCGGCGTTCTTGGACCGGTACTTTGCCGGCGACGACGGGCTTGGAGCGCGTGCGCTGGCGAGCCGGCCGCAGCTGGTCGCCGCCCACCGCCTGCACGCCACGATCGTGCGCTTTGTCCGGGACTACGCGCGGGCGGCGGCGGCGGAGATTGCGTTCCTCGCGGAGCAGGGTGTGCGCGGGGCGGCGTTTCGCCCAGGCCGTGCGATCCGGGCGGTCCCCCACGACGACGGCGGTGACGACGGCGGCGGCGACGACAGATGTGCGACGGCTCGAGATACACGCCACATGACGCAAACCACCGACTCTTCCATCTTCGAGACGCTCTCCCCCAACGAGACGACGCGCTTCTACCGCGGGTTCCTGCGGCTGGAGCTGCAGAGCCGCGTCTTCCGGCACGCCGGCCAGCGCGCCGCGGCGGCGATGCTGTCCGGGCGCGCGCAGTACGACCTCTTCCTGCGGCGCATGCCGCCGTGGGCCGTCGAGGAGCTGACGTGCGCGCACCAGTACCTGGCGTACCGCGCGTGGGACGCCCTCGCCGAGTCCGTGAGCTGCGGCGGCGCGTCGCCGGACGAGGACCCGCTGCGGCGCTTTGGCGACCTGCCGTTCGCGCTACCGTGCCTGCAGAGCGGCGCGTGGCCGCTGTACCTCAGCGGCGGGCTGCTGCTGCGCGGGCTGGCGTTCCTCCACGACGCGCTGGTCGTGCAGAGCGGGTACCGGTTACCCGGGCGGCGGCGGTGGCGGCCACCGGATGCGGGGGCACCGCCGGGGGAGCTGCGCGCGGGGGCGGTGGTGCCGCCGTTCCTCGCCGCGGCGCTGGAGAGCGCGCGGTACCACGAGGAGCCGATCGCGATGCCGGTGGCGGCGGCGGTCGACGAGGACGGCGAAGGCGCGGTGGACGGGCCGAGCTGGGGCTTCTGCGAGCACATCCGCCGCGCGAGGCTCGCGGACCGCTACCTCCCGGCGCTGCGGTTCGAGGGCCACGCGGCGGTGCGCGCGACGGGGTACGTCTTCTGGGACGCGGCCAAGATGCGGTCGGACGTGATGCGGTGCGCGGTCGCGGGTGCCAACGGCATGGCGTTTGGGGCGTACCACGACCGGTACGGCAGGGAGCACAGGAGTTTGCTCGCGGAGTGAGGGGGGGGGTGTATGCGATTGCCGCGACTATGGTGCTGGGACGCTGGGACGTGCGATAGCTACCGGGTAGCTGGGAAGGCGAGGGATGCCCAGGGCGGCAACATCGTGGATGAGCAACGAGACAAGCATAGACAAGAGAGGCAGCAGACTTTTAACTCAAAATAAACATGGCACTAAATACAACCAGCCCGGTGAGATCAGCGCACGCGGCCAAGGCACAGCCCGACGTGCCGCATCATCGACCGCCACAGCCTGGTGGAGGCGAGGCAGGTACTTGGCTGGAGGCCGCCGATCGCACCAAAATGCAAGTACCTAGACATGACGTCGATGACCAACGCCTGAAGAATTTCCGACAAACGGCGAACAGCACGGTTGAACAGAGACCTTTCCCCCGACATCTCGAACAAGACTTCATAAACGCCAACCGTCTCGTATTGTACACACGGAGGACATTCCCAGAATCAAATCGGCGCGACGCATTAGCCGCCGCCATTGTCCGCGCCTCCTCAACCTCGCACAAGCCAAGGCACGGCGCTTTCTCAACCTTCTTCCCCAATGTGCCAATGTCTCCCGCGACCTCCTCTCGATAAACCCGCTTGATAGACGGGTTACGCGCGCACCATGGCTTCGTATCTCCGCCAGCTCGTCGCCAGCCCGCGCAGAGGCCACGCGGAGGCCGGCCTCGACCTGTGCTATGTCACCGACCACATCATCGCCACGTACGTCTCCCCTACGCGGCCTGCTCTCCCTCGCGTCCAAGTCTACCCCCAAAGACGCTCATCTTTCTGCTCCCCCCCCACTAACACCCACTCAGCTCCGGCCCCTCGGACACGTACCCGCGGCGCGCCTACCGCAACCCCCTCGACAAGCTCGTGCGCTTCCTCGACGCCCGCCACGGCGCGCACTGGGCCATCTGGGAGTTCCGCGCCGAGGGCACCGGCTACCCGGACCGCCTCGCGCACGATCGCGTGCTGCACTTCCCCTTCCCGGACCACCACCCGCCGCCGTTTGCGCTGCTGCCGCGCGCGCTCGCCAGCATGCGGCGCTGGCTGCACGGCGGCGCCCTCGAGGACAGCGGCGGCGACGAGGACGACCCTGCCGAGCGGCAGCGGCCCCGCCACCCGGACCGCGTCGTCGTCGTCCACTGCAAGGCCGGCAAGGGCCGCAGCGGCACCGCCAGCGTCAGCTACCTCGTCGCCGAGGAGGGCTGGGCGGCCGCCGACGCGCTCGCGCGCTTCACCGAGCGCCGCATGCGGCCCGGCTTCGGCGCCGGCGTGTCCATCCCCTCGCAGCTGCGCTGGGTGGGCTACGTGGAGCGCTGGGCGAGGGGCGGCGGCCGGCGCTACGCGGATAGGCCGCTCGAGATTCTCGAGATTCACGTCTGGGGCCTGCGCGACGGCGTCAAGGTCGAGGTCGAGGGCTTCGCCGACGAGGGCCGCCGCATCCGCGCGCACCACACCTTCACCAGGGAGGAGCGGTGCATCGTGCGCGGCGACGCGCCCACGGACACGGGCCTGCTCGCGTTCGTGCGTGGCGTCGCGGGGTACCCCGCGGGCACCAAAGCGCCCGCGCAGGCCGACTTTGCCAGCGCCACGAACAACGAGGACGGCGAGGGGCCGGCGGCGGCGGACGCCGTCAAGCCCCCGGCCCGAGCGCAGACGGAGCTCATCGCCGAGCCGCCCAAGCAGCAGGCGGCGGCCGCATCCGCCTCCCACGCCTCCACGTTCCCCGCGCCCGTCGAGCAGCCCCCGTCAAGCAGCAGCAGCAGCGGCGGCGGCGGCGGCAAGACCCCCGCCGACGGAACGCCGGGGGAGCCCGACCCCGGCGGCATGGCGGTCATCCTGCGCCCCGCGACGCCGATCCGCGTCCCGCACAGCGACGTCAACGTCGCCGTCGAGCTGCGCCACCGGCTGCCGAGCCGCGTCGGGCGCACCGTCGTGTCCGCCGTCGCGCACGTCTGGTTCAACGCCTTCTTCGAGGGCCGCGGGCCCGAGCAGGGCGGCGCGCCCGACCGCGCCGGCGTCTTCGCCGTCGCGTGGGACGCCATGGACGGCATCAAGGGCACCAACCACAAGGGCGGCCGCGCCCTCGACCGGCTGGCGGTCGTGTGGCGCTTCGCGGACGACGAGGGGGCTGCTGCGGCGGCGGCGGCGGAGACCACGACGGCGGGCGTGGACGACGTGCAGGAAAAGGACCTCGGGTTGCGCGTGCAGAGCCCCGCGAGCGCGGACGTCAGCAGGGCGAGCAGCGTGCGCAGCGCCGACGTGCCGCGGCAGGGGGGCAAGGAGCCCGGCGCCGAGGACGCGGCGGTGCTGGACAGCGTCAAGACGAGCGACCCGTCGGGCGCGGAGCTGCGGCCAGATGAGACCGAGCCGTAGTTGTTCAGATAAAAAACATTGTATATATACATGTACATCCACGCTACCTAGCACGCATCTATCTAACAGAGTCGTTCTTTTTTGTTGGTACACCTCCTCCTGTCGGTGGCTAATGATGACGACCTCGCCCGCCTCTATGGTATCGCTCGCCGCCGCGGTAGTTACCATACGGCTCTCCTCTCCGATCGCCACGGCCTCTGTGGCCACCGCCGCGGTAACCACCACGTCCGTGCCCACCACCACCACCGCCGCCGCCTCCTCCCCGCCCGCCGCCGCTGCCGCCGCCTTCCCGACCGTCGCGCGGGCCGCGCGGCTCCGGCGGCGGCGGCACGGGCTCCTCGACCTCCATCTCGTACTCCTCGTACTCCTCCTTGAAGAAGCGCCCGACGGCGTCCTGCTCGGAGCGGGCGGCCGCGGGGTCGAAGACGAAGCGCATCGTGCCGTCCTGGCCGCGCGCGGACCTGCGCAACGGCAGCGCGGAGTCGGCGGCGGCGCCCGGCCACGCCGACGGGGGCTCCGACGGCGCGGGCGCGGGGGCGTCAATCTCGCACTTCTGGCAGTGGAACAGGAAGCGCGGCGCGCACGAGGCGTCCAGGTCCGTGTTGAGCTGGATCTTGATGTCGATGAAGCGCGCGAGGTCGAAGCGCGCGCCGAGCTTGGTGGCCTTGTGGTGCTGGACGTAGAGGTCGAGCAGGTCGAGCATGGTCTCGACGACGGGCGCGCGCGCGTACTGCCGGCGCTGGGCGGCGAACGCCTCGACGCGGTCCAGGAGCTGCCGCTGCTCTCCGCCGCCGTCGGCCCGCAGCAGCCGCGCGGTGAGCTCGACGACGGCCATGGCCATGGAGAAGGTGGTGCGCTTGACGGGCACGAGCGTCTTGTACATGTCGATGCACATGGCGTAGGCGGTGGCGTAAAAGGCGCGCGCGGCGTCGCTGGACGGCCCGAGGATGCTGCGCACGATCTTGACGAGCAGCTTCTGCGGGTAGCGCGTGCGGAAGTCGAAGCCGATGGTCTCGAGGATGTGGCGCTCGAGGCCGATGATGATTTTGCCGTTTTGATCAAACATCTAGGGAGAGAAGTCAGCGTCTGGTTGTTTCTCGGGAGAGGAATGGCCCGCACCTTGTCGTCTGTCGGCGCAGGCTTGTCCGGGTTTCTGACGGCGTAGGCGGCAGCGAGGATGTCCCTGGACTTCTTGATGGTGTCCTCGACCTTGCACGCCACAAACAGCGACGCGAGCGCCGCGTCCTGGAAGTTGTACTCGGCGTCGCGGAAGTTGAGTCGGAACTTGTGGAAGTAGATGCAGGCCGTGTCGAACGTCCGGACGGGCCTGGGAGACGGGTGGTTAGCATCAACAGGCAAGCCAGCGCTCCCCCCTCGTCGCGCGGTTCAACGTACAGCTTCAGATGCTCCCGCACATTGTCAATCAGCTGCACCCCCTGCAGGCGGTAGTTGTCCTCGCGCGCGGGATCGCAGCCGTTGTTGCGGAACATGCGCCGGATGCGCGTCTCGGACGAGTACTGGTTGGAGCTGGAGATGAAGCCCGGGTGCGGGCCGACCTTGGGCTTGGACGCGGTGCCGTTGGTCGGCGCCGCCGGCGTGCTAGCAGGCTGTGTCATTCTGAGTCTCTCGAGGAAGGAGTATCGATTGGGAGCGGTGTTGGATCGGGTGGCGGACTGGTGCACGGCTCGACAGAGCGGCGCGGCGCTGGGTATCTGGGGTCGTGCTTATTGGGGTATCATGTCGCAACGGGCTGATTGTTCTGGTTGGAGCGGGCGTGCTTCCGTGATACGCTGGTGGCTGCTGGGCCGGTAGTCGGAATGGTGTTGAGAGAATGTCGAGTTGAAGCTGCAAACGAGCGAATCTTGGATGTGGATCGCGGTTGAAGTGGAGTGTGGGGTCGGAGCCGGCATCACAGCATGTAAGTCATGCAGTGGACGAGATGTTACAGCACTTTTGGGAGGGCCTACAGGTTATATTTGTATGGCAGGAAATTTACTTTAATATTCGCTGGTTTAGAAATAGACCACCTATCCTGCCAGCCAAATCGGCCCTGCCAGCTAAATCGGCCCTGCCAGCTAAATCGGCCCTGCCAGCCAAATCGGCCCTGCCAGCCAAATCGGCCCTGCTAGCCAAATCGGCCTCGTCACACACACCACCGTCTAGAGCTTCGAAACGATCAATGCCCAAGACATTCCAACTGCAAGATCCCCGAGGTAAAGTATGTACCGTTCAGACCGTATTCAGCTTAGCAGCAAGTGGTGGAGTCGGGGCCGTTGCCACCCGCCCAGTCAAAGATGATAAACTTGTTGAACTTGATGTTGTTGTTGGAGTAGGTCTGGCAGCGCCAGCCGAGGCTCTGTATGCAGATTAGCGGTGTCCCATTCACTCAAATAACGGACTCGACATACGGTGCAGCCGTTGCAGACACGAACGCAGCGGTTGGTGGAGGCACGGAAGTTGTACGAGTTCCAGTTGCCCGAGGTAGAGCCCCTAGCAGCTGTCAGTCATGGATGAACGCAGACACGGAATAATCTCTTACAGGGAAGTCTAGCAAGCAAATGTTAGTCTAATTAATATGATTGAGTCGAAATGCTGCACGTACCTTGGCTGTGCAGGAACCACCCATGTTGGTTCCGCTGCACGCCTTCATCTCAACGGCGCTGGCGCAGGCAGCAAGGAAAGCGGTGGCGACGGCGAACTTCATGTTGACAGATGATTGGGCTCTTGGACAGAATGTGATGGGATTGAAGAAAGAAGAGGCGGAGAGGTTGGTTTGTACAGAGCGATAGAGTGACTTGGATACTGTCGACCTCGTCCTTGCCGGGCTCACCTTGCCTATTTATACCCCCAGCCAGCGGCCTCTCCTCCCGACTTCCAACACAAAAATACATTACAACACACATGGCATCCAAGGACACCCGGGTCTCTATCCGCAGCTGAAAACTCGCCCCTCTCGAGCTGGCATTGGTGCGGTCTTGGAGTTGCATCGGGCCCTCGCGACGACTGATTCCACGACGCAGCCAAGACGAGCGTCAGCACTTGGCAGGGCGAACTACATGTTGAAACTGCCATGATTGGCGGTTTCCCCATTTTGGGTGCAACTACCGCATTGCACGGCGCGGTGTGGGCTGGTTTCTGAGCATCTGCTCGGTCACGGTGCCGGACGGTGCCCTCCGCATAACACACACGGCCAGCAGGAGAGTCTAGGTCAGCGCCACAATAATAGCCCGCGCGCGCTTGATTGCAATATAATAGAATAGAATACGAGACAATCATGCTCCACTGCTTCCAACGTTGCGTCGCCAAACACCACGGCCGCGTTGACCGGGGTTTCCATCGATCCGGGCTATCCATCTCAACTGCACCAGGTCGCTCTGCTTGCCCATTCTCACGAGTTGACAACCTGCCAAGGTCACCATAGCGGTCCTTGGCACAAGTAGGACTCCAGTCCCGGCCATGTTGAAACGGGGGAGCTGAAAGAAACACCAGTCCACCATCAATGCAACCCCAGCAATATGCATAACCCAGTAGTCTAAACTTCGCAACAGGATATCGGCCTTCTCGAAGAGGCATCGCGCCGCATCGAACCGCACGGCCCTGCGTTCAGCCTCAATTCCTCGTCCCGGGATTTGCTTGGGTGTGCCCGAGGCTTGGTCGATGGTTGGCTTTCAGCCCCGTCTTGGCGGGAGGGGTGGTTTGGGTACCCCGCCATGCCATGGGCTTCGGAGAATGCATCACGCTTGCGATGGGCCGGCGTGATTCTAAATGTGTGATGTAGTCTAGACTCGACCAAGTCGACCTACTCAACCCAGTGGCTGCTCGGTGGTTAGTGTAGTGTAGGGCAGGGCGAGGTTGGCGCAGGCTTTCACGACCGTCACTCCTAATATCGGGATAAATATAATAGCCGTGATAAATAGAGATAACTTCAGCCTAAATAATAAAATACCTATTGCCTTGAAATTTCTATTCAGGGCCCAGGTTCAACCGAGTGTTCCCCGCCATACTAACTCGTGCTTATCCAAGCCGGACAGTCAACGGCCTTCGTGCGTATGGCATCATTTTGTTTGGCGCGTGAGTAAGGCTTTTTATTTATTTTTATAGTGTCGTATATCACGAGAATTTATTCCCCGTCGCCATGGCCGACCATGTCTAAATACAAAGTTAAAACTCTGGTCACGTATATAATAAAGACATCGTCTCGCCTCAGGCGCCCGAGGGAGCTTTGCTTCTGCAGTGCTTCCACCACTCGCCAAAACCAGTCGTTCCTTACCTTTCCTTTGTCTTAGAATACCTTTTGACTTGTCTCGCCTAATGGCGCTTTCCCTTATTGCACATACAGACGTCGCTTTGCTGCGCTCGGACTAGATATTGGAATGCAAGTTATTCGCTATACGACAGATGGCATGCGCATTTCTGTTGCAGCATGCTGTCCGACTCTTTCACTGAAAGAAACCACCATCGGCCTGCACCTCTGCCGTAGCCAAAGCCATCAAACCATGGCACCCTCTCGACATAAATACGAAGAAGCACACCAAGGAACAACCAACACCAAAGAAGGAGATCAACACACTTTGCTACAGCGTTCCTGAACCTTAGCCATCCACAACACTCATATTATATGAGAACGAACTTTAACGCACCACTCCCTCCATCATTCACAATTTTCAATCTCAACTACGACAACTTCCTGGCTTGGCGTGACGGGGCATGTCAAGCCTGACGAAAGGGGGGCGTCGAAATGCTCGATGGAGAGGAACGTTACCGCCCAACAAGCTCTTGTTGCATGGATACAACAATTTACGCTTTTTCACAGCTCAACATGGCTTCAGAGGCCACGGGGGGTCTCTGGAGAACGAGGGTCTACAGCTTGAGGGTAGGGCTGAAGATGGGTTAGGTGTCTTTCGTGTCAGAGCGGCCTCTGCAACACGAAAAGAGGAGGGAAAAAAAAGGAAATTTATTTCTTAGAAAACAGGAGGCGAAACCGATATAGCTGAACGTAGCTATCGTGATAATACAGTTTTGCCACTGGACCTGCCTAGCCTTGCGTGAAGTGTGATGATCTGTCCCGCTGCAACTCGAAGATGCCGCTTTGCACGCTAGCCATGAATTTTGGAGGATTTTGGACCAGACTTCCGCCTAACCTTGAAAACAAAGCCGGCCCTGTATTAGGCAGTGTGGTGGCGAGACGGCGTTGCATGGGCCACGAAGTCAGTGTATGACTAGCAACGTCTTGATGGCAAGTCGTAGTAGAGTCGTAGTAGAAAGTTGGCATGTGACCACCACCATGTATCAACGCTACCATTACTATACTCAGGATGACATCATTCTCTTCGCTGCAGGGTATAATGACGATAGTTCACACAAGTCGTGGCGGAACTGAAGCTGGATCAAGATAGAAGTGAAGTGGTGGATTAGCTAGCACGCTAGTATAAATTACAGCTGAAATACCATTCCGAATATGCCATCTATTACAACTTGCCCATGGCAAGCATTTTCTTCAGTCACGTATCCATGACACGTCACAAACAACGTCTCTACATCAGGCTTGCGAAACCAGCCCGTTGAGCCTTCTTGACAAGCGTCTTGACTTCTTGCGAACGAGCGCGGGTGGTGACCATGAGCGCATCGGGCACGTCGATAATGACCAGATCATCAACACCCAAGCAAGCCACAAGCCGGCCAGAGCCGGGAACGATGATGCCGCCAAAGGTCTGCTCGGAAACGACGAGGTCACTGTCACCAAGAACGCGAGGCGCATTGGCTTCGGCGGGAAGCATCTCGGACAGGGACGAGAAGTCACCGACATCGTCCCAACCAAAGGTGGCAGGAATGACAGCAACCTTGCCATCGGCAGCAGCCGGCTCGGCGATGGCATTATCGATGGCAATGGTCTCGAGACTCGGCCACACCTCGGACAGCACAGCGACACGCTCAGCCTCGTTGTCCCAGACCTTGGCGATCTTGACGAGACCAGCATGGAGCTCAGGGCAATGCTCGAGGACAAGCTCCATGAGGGTGGCAGCGCGGGTGACGAACATACCGGCGTTCCAGCGGTACTCACCGGAGGCGAGGTACTTGGCGGCGGTGCGGGCGTCGGGCTTCTCCTTGAAGGAGCCAACGAGACGGGCGCTGGGGGCGGACGGGTCGTTGAGGGTCTTTCCGAGCTGCACGTATCCGAAGCCGGTGGCGGGGTGAGACGGCGCGATACCAATAGTAACGAGGTAACCAGCCTTGGCAACGTTGGCAGCTTCGCGAACAGCGCCCAAGAAAGCGTCCTCGCCGGAAATCATGTGATCGGCGGCGAAGGAACCAATGATGGCATCGGGATCACGCTCGGCAAGAATGGCGGCGGCGAGACCAATGGCGGCCATGGAATCCTTCGGGCCCGGCTCTGTGAACAGGTTGTTGTTCTCAAGCTGGGGGAGTTGGCCCTTGATGGCCTCTGCGTGCGCGGGGCCGGCGACGACAGTCATGCGAGCGGAACCAGTCAGAGGAACAAGGCGGTTCCAGGTGGCCTGCAGCATGGAGCGACCGGAGAGCGAGACATCGAGCAGGAACTTGGGATGGTTCTTGCGGGAGAGCGGCCAGAGACGGGTACCGGCACCACCAGCGGGGATGACGACGTAGAAGCCGGGAATCTCGTAGGCGGGAGAAGCGGTGGTGAAAAGAGGCTGGTCGCCAGGAGGGTTAAAGGTGAGAGTAGAGGCCACGCGGGGGAGAGAGGTGGCGGAGAGGAACGGCGATGAGGTCTCCAGGCCGGGGGAGGGGGCGGAGAGGCTGAGGTGGCGGTTCTCGTATTTGTGCTGCGAGCGATCAGTATGAAGCATACATGATTTTCGAATTGGTGGATAACCGGAGCGTCTGCCTGATTGTCGTGATGCATTAAACACTCAGTGAGTGATGTGCAGGCGAGCCGGGCCCAGCTGGAATTGGCGAGTGGAGCACCAATATCGAGAAAGGAGTCGGGCAACACCTACCACGTTGTCCTGGAGGAGGCGCTCCATGTTGGCATTCTGGGTACGCAGCGCAGAGCACTCGACACGGAGCTCAGAGAGCTCAGAGTTCTATGTCTTATTAGCTTATCTGCGGCATTGACGTCTGCGCGCCGATAGGGCTGGCGACGGAGCGCGACGGCGATGACGCCCGACGACCCCTCCGCGGCAAAAGAAGTACACAGGGCGCAACCCACCTGCTTCTCGAGAGCACCCATGACCTGGCTGAGCTGGGCAGCGATGGCGGCGAGAGCCGAATCGGTAACGGACGCCATGATTAAAGTGGTATTATGGATTGATGAACAAGGTAAAAGAAAGACGTGAGGCAGCGAGGGACCAAGAAGCGAACGGAGGGGGTAAAGAATGTCGTCAGGAGGAGGGAATGCGAGGAGACGAAGGTAAGTTCGAGATGGCGCAGATTATTAGGGAGCAAAGCTGCAAAGTGTCCACTCGAGGCCGTATTAGTGTCCACGAGGCGCGCAGCAGGGAAATTTGCTACCCTTGGTCAGTGATCAGACTTTATTAGGGGACAGCCTTTCGTGAGGGATGGACTGGCACGCTAGCAAGGTCTTGGGTGGGCGCGGGCGGCAGCAGGCTGGCGAGTCGGAGACAGAGGATGGGGCACCCGGAGATGGGGCGAAGATTGCCTGACTTTGTTCTGTTTTGCGCCAGGGGGAGGCTGCATTGGAGGGGAGCTGGGTGTGCTGGGTGTGGTGAGCTGGGCGTGCTGGGCGTGGCGAGCTGGGCGTGATCTTGCACATGGAGCTGGACATGGAGATGAAAGTGAGGTTATTTTGAAAAGGACAGAATTGACATTTGGACATCTCACGTGATTGTGTGCCTTTGCACTCCCTTTTGTGAAGCTGCCAGCTGCGAGATCGAAGCAAACGCGCGCTGCCAGCTGGCGAGCCCGTCGCACCTGCCCCACTGAGGCAGGTCTGGCAAGCCTCTCTTGTTTACTTGATGCATCACCACTAGCCTCGATCATCGGCTTTTCGAAATCTTTCCCGAGGTATTGCTTGGCCTAGTCGCGCTCTGCTTCATCGTCCTTCGTATGGTCGCATCTTTACAATGAGACGCACCACACCTCAGTCCGGGGAGCGTCCCTCTAGTCGCCAGGCAACAGCGACAGCTGCGACAGCCTCTTCACGGATGCGCGCCAGCACCTCATCACTGCCTCGCGCGCCGCAATTCACAAGGGTAAGATTCTGCGACGGGACGCACCCACGCGGCGCAAGTATCTAACACGTCTATCAATAGATTGCATCCTTCCGTGCTAGCACACAATCGATGCATAACCCGCTGGCGGGCGCCGACGCGAACCAAAGGCCGCCCTCCCAGCGTAGCCCCAGCCAGGCCGACTCGACACGCCCGAGCTCCCGAGATAGTATCAAGGAGAACCTCGCACCGCCGGACGCCGACGAGTACGAAAAATACAGACGAGAGATCGAGTCCCTCAAGGCCGAAATTGGCACGCTCCAGTATCGCATGCAAACAGCCGACTCTGAAAAGGAAATTGCTCTATCACAACAAAACAACAAGGTTGAGCAGGCAAGACGGCGTGAGCAGGATGAATCGCAAAAGCGCCAGGTTGCTGAAGCCGCGCAAAGTCGCCTAGAAACGGAGCTTGAGGAGATACGTTCAGAACTCCAAGGCTTGAAGGATGGGAGTGAACAGCACACGAAGGATATGGAGCGCAAATATCGCGCAGTCCAGGATGAAGCCAACCTTGCACAAGAGCAACTGCAGGACCTGACCATTGCCAGAGATGATGCTGAACGGATCAGCAGGAAGAAGCTCACTGATATGGAAACGCAGCTGGCCGCACTGCAACGAGCGACCAAGGACCACGACCACGATACCCAAACGCGCGAGGAAGTGATACAACAGACCCAAGCACAGGTAGCAGAGCGGGATGGGCAGATTGCAAAGCTCGAAGCCGACGTGCTGCGTCTCAAGGCGCAGGCCGGAGATGCGGATACGATGCAGGCCATCAAACGCGAGTTATCTGAACAAGTACAGCATATCCGTGCGCTGGAAAGCACCAACCGCGACCAGCTCTCCGAGCTCAAACATCTACGCTCTATTAATAAAGCGGTTGAGGTCGTGGAAGAGGAAAAGAGGTCGCTGCAGCGCAGGGTGGAGTCCGCCGAGCTCATAGAGGCTGAATTGGCTGAAGCGAGGTTACAGAGACAACGTCTCGAAGACGAGAGACGCTCATGGGCATCATACTTGGAAAGCTCGAGTGGTAACGGTGCCGTCGAGTTTGAATCCCCCGAGGCCATGGCGCGAGCGCTGGCAGAAGAGCGTTATACCACGGCAAACTACGTCGATCAAGTAGGCGCTTTGCGTGGCGAGATTAGTGCGCTGCAAAACACAATCCAGACATACGAGCAGGAGAGAAAGCAGATGCTGGAGGATTTGGAAGCTGCTAAGACCTCGGCCAACGCCTCATCGACAGACAAGACTCGCCTGCGTCTCGAGCGTCAAAAGGCGCTCGCTCTCAAAGAGGTCGAATACCTGCGCGCCCAGCTCAAAGCATTTGATACAGAGGATCAGACCATGCAGCCAGAGCAATTTGACGAAGCACGGGCTACCCGCGTCCAAGAGCTTGAAGTTTTGGTCGACAACTACAAGAGGGAGCTGGAAGCTGCTCATACTCAGCTTTCCTCTGCTGATCCAGTTGCGGTAGTGCCCTCCACGCCACAGTCGCTCGCGGGATCCAAGCGCTCCCACGCTAGCGACGACAGCAGTGAGCAGCTCGGACACCTAACACGAAAGAACCGAAGTCTACAAGAAGAACTCGCCAGCTTGCAAACGAAGCTGGCTATGCAAGAAAAAGAGCTCAGCGTCAGCCATGAGCGGCTCACGGTGGCAAAGACCCAGGGCCAGACGCGGGTGCTGTCACTTCGTTCCAACCCGACGGCGGACCACGAAGCGATTAAGCGCGCGACGCTTCAGACCCTGCAAAAGGAAAACAAGGACCTCCTCGCCACGCTCAAGTCCAAGCACGGCAAAGCCACGACGGTGGCCTACATACCAACGTCCGTGCTCGGCGCCATGGAGCGAGAAATCGCCGCCGCCAAGGCAGAGACGGCGTCTGCGCAGAAGTCGGCACGCCGCCTGAAGGAAGTGTGGGGCAGCAAGTCGCACGAGTTCAAAGAGGCCATCTTCTCGACGCTCGGCTGGACAGTGACGTTTATCCCCAACGGCAAGATGCGCGTCGAGAGCACCTTTTACCCGTCCAAGACGGACGAGCACGAAAACTCGATTGTGTTTGACGGCGAGCGCGGCACCATGAAGGTTGGCGGCGGGCCCAAGAGCCAGTTTGCCCAGCGCATCGCCGACCAGATTGGCTTCTGGGTGCGCGAAAAGGGCTGCATCCCCGGGTTTCTGGCTGCACTGACGCTCGAGTTTTACGAAGAGTACAACAGCAGCAAGGAGCAGCAGTAGCGGTGTCGGAGGGGTAGCTTTGTATATTCTTGGGTAGGGTGGATTTCTTTTATTTATGAGACATTGTGTTTTTGTATCGGGAACGAGATAGGTCTGCATATTTGGGGCGTTGAAGACTACATAGACTAACCGCCAGGCTCATCACATCAGAGAGGCCAATTCTACCACCAGGGGGAATGCAATATAAAGAGGAATACTCCTAAGAAAGCATATTGGATTCTAGAACACTATTCGATACAAAAGCGTTGGCTACATGATACAAACTAAAATAGAAGGGGTAGGGAACGTCCCAGGTCCTGGGGCTACCATGTAAAGTGACGCTTAAAAGGGAGTCGCAGAAAAGAGGACAAGACAAAAGAGCGGCTGTAGTCTTGCTGTACAAGAGGACCAAGCGGTTGGCAAAAAGAGAAAGGAGAACGACGCGATGGCCCTATGTACGGATAAATGAAGAAGACAGGAACCCCGTTCCCAAGTACACCGGCAATAACCAAGAAATAACACGAAGCCAAGGAGAATGCTTTTCTCTCCGCAATGAATCTTTTACTGCGTCTTTTACGCGCTCTCGTACTTGCCGCTGACGAGCTTCCGCGTCAGGGGCACGTCGACCCACGTCTGCCGGGCCGTGTCCGACGCGGCGTCGGCGTCGGCAAACGGGTCGCTCGAGGCGGCGGCCACCTCCTTGCCCTTGGGCTCGGCGGCCAAGCGGGCGACGGAGATGCCCGAGGCGACGGCGGCCGCGCCCGCGGTGACGTACTCCCAGCGGGCCTCGACGCGGCCGGGGCGGGGCGGGTCGCTCGCGTCGACGCCGAGGACGCGGCAGACGATGCGCTGCTGCGCGGGGTCCAGGGTGTCCGGGAGCACGACGTCGCCGAGGCGCCAGTACACGAGGTGCCGGTCCTTGAGGTGGGTGCCGCTGGGCTTGGTCTGGGCGCCGGCGGCGCGGCCGCCGTCGTAGGTTGCGACGACGACGACGTTGTGCAGCGTCAGCGGGCCGGCGGGCACGGCGAGCGCGCACGCCGGGTTGCGCTGGTACTGCAGCAGCAGGCCGAGCTTGTCGCCCTGCGGCTTCCACGCGGGCCGCAGCAGCAGCGGCGCGAAGCGGCCGAGCGCGAGCGGGTCGCCCTGGTCGGCGAAGACGCGGTAGGAGAAGGCGGTGGACGTCTTGGGGATGTGCGACAGGTCGAGCGCGAACTGGTCCGGGTGCTCGATCGACGCGTTCTGCACAAAGATGCGGTTGGGGCCAATCTTTTCCAGACGGGCAAAGTTGTTGATGCGGATCGTTTCGTGGGCTGAAGAAGAGTGGTTAGCGGCGTGGCAGCGCGAATGGGGGGGGGGGGGGG
>LUFD01000481.1:55657-85787 GCA_003025255.1 Cordyceps pruinosa
GCAATCTCGCCGGCGACGGAGACGCTCTTGATCTCGCCGTCGTCGAACTGGGCCGACACGGTTTCGATAATGGACGACTGGAGGCCGGGACCGCTCATGTCGGGGTGCTTGACGTGGGCAAAGTTGCCGAGCGAGGTGCCCGACCGGACCGACTGCGAGTCGGACACGCCGGCGATGCTGGGCTCCGAGGCCAGCGCCGAGGCCGTCGCGGCGATAGGCCGGGGGGAGGGCGACGGGAGGGACGCCAGGGAGCTGTCGGCGAGCGCGTCGGGCAGGCCGCCGCCCGTCGGGCTGTAAATGGTGTTCCTAACGTCCCGGCGGCCGCGGACGGTGCGCGAGCGCTGCGCGGTCGAGTTGAGCTTGAGGGTGTTGGCGACGCTGGAGAGGGCCGCCTGCTTCTCGTCGGGGTCCTCCTCGGAGATGGGCTGGTTCTGGATGCTGAGCTTGAACGGATGGTCGGCGTCGTCGCTGGTCGCTTCCCGCTGCGCTTCACTGATCGGATCGTGCATGGGAGCGCGGACGGTGAAGCCCTCGGCATCCTTGTGCGGCGATGAAACCTCGGCGGCGGTGTGTGAGGGCTCGGCGCCGGCGAGAGATCCGTTGGTGGCGATCGTGAGGGGAAGCGTTCGGGGGTCGGCGTCGATGCTGGCGAGGCCGTTGGGCCTGTCGCCGCCGGTCTTGGGACGAATGGGCGAGGCAGGCCCGTCTTCCGCGAGGGACGACAGTCGGGACGATTCGTTCAGGTTGCTCGCAGAGGCCCGAGGGGAGATGCCACGGCCGCTGCTGCCAAGTCGTCCGAAAGTAGGGGCCTTTTGAGACCCGAGCTGTCCGAAACCACCATGGACACTCTGGCGACGTCGTCCGCCGAGTATCGTACCGAGCCGTCTAAGCTTGGATTCTACATGACGTTAGCAGTGGGGCTCCCTTGTGCATAGCATGAGTGATATCGGTGAGGAGTGTCAAGTACCTTTTTGAGGCGCTGGTGATTGATCAAAGGAGTCCTCTTCGGGCACTGATTGCGGGACGGAAGGCGTAGGGGTGATGTTATTATGCATGGTATTTTCGCGGGTGACAGAACCTGGCGTGGCGGGAGGCTGGTGAACGTTATTCGCGGCGCCCCCAACGGACGAGCGGCGTGTCGAGGTTCTCGTGGGAGCGAGCGGTCGGTCGCCAATGGTGCCCTGAACGAAACCGCGGATTTCCGACTCTGTTTCAATCTCAATGGTGACGGCTAGCGTCTCGCCGGCGATGGTCTGTGTGCGTTGCGCCTGGTCGGACTCGTGTGTCTGGTACTGGGTGAGGACGTCGCGGAGCTGGTTGACGCGAGACTCGTCGAGGGCCTGGAGGGTCTCAAAGACGAAGGGCGCCTGCGAATCCCACTCCTGCTGGGCCGACTCGAGTCTCATGGAGGCCGCGTCGATCTTTTGAGCGCTGGTCTTACCTCCCTTCTTGTTCAGCTTGTCGGCTTTGTCGCGGGCGTCCTCGAGATCCCTGCCGAGATTGGTCAGGTTGGCGGAGATTGTGTTGATGTTCTGTACGTCGTTGCGTTGCTGGAAACCGCGAAGGGGCAGCTCGACATCTCGCTCAATGCCGTCGGCGAATTGGTGATGGGACTGAGCGATGCGCTCGACGGCGCCGAGGATGCGAGCCCAGGGCGT
Source organism: Cordyceps pruinosa (assembly GCA_003025255.1). NCBI lineage: Eukaryota > Fungi > Ascomycota > Sordariomycetes > Hypocreales > Cordycipitaceae > Cordyceps > Cordyceps pruinosa. The sequence goes on from LUFD01000481.1 coordinate 57,316, forward strand.
TTGGAATGCGCTGCCCCAATGATGTTAGTATGGAGATGTGGATGGAATATTCGCAAATAGGGTCGGTATGTAGCATACCCAAGCTCCGATTGTGCATTGGGAACCTTGAACTGGGCGAGCTTACGCAGGCCGGCGACGTATTGCTCTTCGACGCGACGGCGCTCCTAGAATGCATCGTGAGTATGTGACTGTTGGGACGAGACAACCGCTGCTTTCGAGGGAGCGGCGCGCTGTAGCACGAGTCGGCATTGGTATTGTCGTACCTGAAGCCAGTCGGCGATTTCGTTGTTTATCTTGCCGATGCGCTTGACCCGGTCGTTGAGCAGCTGCGCAGCCTGGTTCGGCTGGAGATGCGGCTATAGTAAGAGAATTAGCGACGCAAGCTCGGCGCCGCGGCATCGTGACACCGGCATCGAACCATTGCCTACATGGCACGGCAGCCAGGCGAGGCGGAGGGACGTACGAGCATGGCCGGGTACTCGGCCCTGGCGAGGTCATCCATTGCGGGGGATAGTTGGCGGCAGCGCTCGGCGGCGGCGGGAGATACGGATACTCGGTAGCTCTAGAGGGGGAGGGGAGACGATGAGGGATTGGGCGGCAGGAGAAGGAGAGACGCGGTGGGAGGGTGGCGATGCCCGCGAGAAACAGAGGACAGGGTTTCCGGCCGGGTCGCTAGTTGGTGTTGTCTTGGTCATGACGAAGCTGGCGAGGGCTGAGAGCTCTTGGGATGAGGCTAGTAAGGTGGAGACGGTGGTGGGTGGACGTTATAAAGCCACAGGGAGGAAACCAGCCACAGAGGGGCTAGGGTGGAATTAGGCGGAATTAGGTCGTGGAATTAGGGGCTCGACATTGCTACTAGGAGAGGTTTATAGGGGCTTACTGCAGGCTAACAGGGCTAACAGGAGGCTTACGGCAGGATCGCAGTCGAGTTACAGTTGACTCGTCCGCTAAAGCCGTTGACAGCCCCAGTTACAGGTAGGTACTAAGGTACTACCTGAATTCGTCACAAATTACGAATTAGTGCTCCCGTTATCCTGGGCGCACTCTAGTTACAGCGCTCTCCAGGGCCAATCGGTCAGTACTGGCGACAATAAAAACCACAGTTTAATTCAATCGCATGAATCTGACGAAACCGAATGAAACCGAATGCACGCAAAATGAACGAATTATGCCAAACCCCTATCCAGTCGTCTCTCGCACCTTCCCTCGCACAATGCCATCTCCTGTAACCTAGATCACCCCACTGCGACTTCCACTACCACTTCACCACTTCACCACTTGACCAACTCACCATCACCACCCACCATGCTGCCTTCATCACCTCATCACCCTCATCACACCCGCCATGGCCCAGCAGGACTGGCACGCCGCCGTTTCCGCCACCGATCGCTACAGCTCTATACGCTCCATGTAAGCCCTCCGCCGCGCCAAGCACACGCCCAGCTAACCCTTCCAGCCAAGAAGCACTGCCCAACGGCTCCATGACCGCAGCCATGGCCATTGAGCAGGCCGCATACACGGATTCATCCTCCTTGGTACATACCACTCCTCTCCGTCTCCCGTGCGCTGATTCTCACCACGAGCCCGGTCTAGGATGACTACACAGCCGCGTGCCAGGCTACCATAGTCGCCCAGGCCACCACGGCAGCCGCCGCCCCCGTGGACGCAGCTGGGGACACGCGCATCGGCCCTTACACCAACTGCGTGCCCATCGCCGAGGGAGTCACATCCACCGTCTACCGCTCCGCGGACGGCGCGACCGCGCTCAAGGTCATCACCGCGAACCACCCGCTGCCGCCGCACGACCCCCAACGCGAGGTCCGCCTCCTGCGCCTCTTCCGCCCGCCCTGCATCCCACTCCTCGATGCCTTCCGTGACCAGTCCCAGCAGCAGGTGCTCGCATTCCCTTACAAACCGCTGACCCTCGAGGCGCTCCTGCAAAACGGCCGCGGGCTCGCACCACCCCAGGCCGCGTCCATCTTCCGCGACGTGCTGCTAGCGCTGGCGCATATCCACGAGCAGGGCATAGTGCATCGCGATGTCAAGCCCTCGGCCGTTCTGCTCGACTCGCCAACGGGCCCGGCGTACCTGTCCGACTTTGGCACTGCCTGGCACCCGGCTCTGTCCGCGGGCGCGGAGCCACCAGCCGCCAAGATCCTGGACATTGGCACAGGCCCGTACCGCGCCCCCGAGGTGCTCTTCGTCCACAGGGCGTACGGCGCCGAGGTCGACCTCTGGGCTCTCGGCGTCATGCTCGCCGAGTGCCTTACCACGCCACCCCGGCCACCATTCGAGTCGCGCCCCGCGCACGAGGACGGCAGCCAGCTCGGGCTCATCCTGAGCATCTTCAAGACGATGGGCACCCCCACCCCGGAGACCTGGCCCGAGGCCCATGGCTTCCAGGTGTCGCCGTTTGAAATGTGGACCGTATTCCCGCAAAGGTCGTGGAGAGAGATCCTGCCGACTGTAGATCCGGAGTGGCTGGATATGATTGCCGCTGCAGTGCGCTTCAGCAAGCGCGCCACCGCTCAAGAGGTACGTATAAACCCCGGGCCCTTCTACTGGTTACGATCAGGCAATCTAATAAAACACAGCTTCTACAATTCAAATGCATTCTATAATTCCAACTGCTTAATGCCCATGTGCTTTTCTCTATTCCCAAATCATCCCAGCCAGCCTCACTGCCTCCTTTTCTGCGTGTCCGCGCCCAAGTAGTCGATCGGGTTTCGGCACAGCGGACACGTGTTCTGGTTACTGGTCTGGAACCACTTGTACAGGCACGTCCGGTGGAAGAGGTTCTTGCACGTGGTACAGCGCTTGTCCGGCATGCGCTTGTCCGTCGAGATGATGCTGTAGCAGATGGCGCACTCGGACTGGCCGCGCAGCGCACCCACAATGTTGCGCTTGAACACCTGCAGGCCGTCGATGATGTTGCCGTTGGAGAAGGTGATTACGCCCTGCGTCGTCATGATCCACCCCTGCCACTTGCGTTCCGTCACCGCCACGCGGTTCAGGCTCGCCACCGTTACGCCGTCGATCGGGTAGCTTGCCGGCACCCGGATCACGATGGACGCCAGCGCCTCGTCCACCTCGTACCCGGCCGTCACCTCGCGCGCCGCCCGGGACACGCGCACCTGCAGCTCCTGCTCGTCCGCAGCCGGTTGCTCCTGCGTGTCCGCCCACCGCTGCACATCGTCCAAGTTGTCGCCGATGATCAGCGGCGAGTAGTACCGCGTCGTCCACGCCTCGACCGCGATGCGTGTCTGCTTGGACCGGCAGTCAATGTACCACGTGCGAAACAGCCCGGGCGTGTACTTGAGCACCAGATAGTACAGGTGCACCAAGAGCCACTGCATGCTCCTCTCTTCTGTGTCCGCGTCGGCCAGCTTGACGTCGTAGGAGTAAATGTGCTCCGGCAGGAGGCCCTCCTTATCCAGATTCAGAGCGTGCGCAGCCGAGTGACCGAGCACGTCAAAGGTAAAGTCCAGCAGAGGGCCGACATAGTTGTCCGTCCTGAGATTTTCTGTAAAGTCGTTTCGCGCCTTGAACGACGCCCCCGAGAATGCGTCAAAGACGAGCTTCCAGGAAAGCAGGTAGCAGCGAATCCCTATGGGAAACTGCACAAGACTCTCGTCTGAGTAACTTTCTAGCGTCGGGGCGTCCAGCAACAGAGACAGCAGCTCATCCGGTAACCGGGCGTCGGTCTTGTCGAGCAAAAGGTCGACGGATGCTTGCTCTTGTTGCGTCGGGATAGCGCGGTGTAAGAGGCCAAACGCGGCTGTTTGGATATCTCGCGATTCCGAAGCCACCAAGGGATATACGTCACCCAGGTCGGGGGTTTGGCGCACTGAAATCTTTTCCACCTCTCTAGAAACGACAGCGGTCACAATTTTGGCTGCAGGGGCCTCCACATCACGGAGAAACTTGAGAAGCTCGACCAAGGACGATGGCTTATCGCGGGCCAACTCCTTGAGCGCGTCCCCCAGGTCGTCGTTGGGTTCTGGGATGCTTTCGAGGACGCGTGTGAGTTTCAGCGAGGCGTGTACCAGCGGCAGAGTGTTATCTACACCGTATTCACATTCGTTGCGCCACGTGTCCAGGCAAAACATGACCGTCTTGTCCCAGTATGAGCCGTAGACATCCTTCATGCACGGGAGCAGGCTGGCGAGAGCGCGGCAGATCTCGGTGGACATCTCTGCGTCCAAGAGCTCCGGCTCCTCGAACCAGCTGGTAATCTGGCGCACGGCGAACACGATGCGGTTGTTCGCCACAGGCAGGCCCCCGGATTCGTACAGCCGGGCGCAGAGCGTGAGGAGGGCCAGGATCGACTTTGTCCGCTCGCCTTCGACAGCGGCGCCGGCCACGTCGCTAGCGAGCCGGTTGCAAAAGTGGCTAATCTGCTTCGACACCTGCAGGGGCTCGCCCAGTCCCGCAAGAGTGGCGGCGCTGACGAGCACGGTGTCGGGGGTGGATTTCAGGTATTCGGCCTTGACAAAGTGTTCCTCCAGAGAGGAAGATAGGCCCTGCGCCTCCGCAGTGGCCTGGAGGAGTTCGCTGAGGGCACGGGCACTGTAGACGGCGGATGCCGAGAGCGACTTTGACTGCTGGACCAGAAGACTGGCAAGTTCACGAATCATTTCTGTTTCCGCGTTGCCCTTGCCAGCAACCCACCAGTCCTTCACCGCAGTGTATTTGTTGAGAAATGAGCGTAGAGAGGTAATGACGGTGTCTGCCTCGCGCATACTTTCTTCGCCTTCGAGGTTGTAGAAGAGGCCATTCGCGCCCCGCAGCGTTATTTGATCTGAGATGAGCTGCACGGTGATGCACTGGAGGTACAAGAGCTCGACCGAGAACTGCGAAGGGAGCTTGGACAGGTCGATGCCCTCGGCAGTGAGCAACGACACGTAAATGGCCATTCGCGCGGGGATAGAGCGCCCCCGTCGATCACGGGGCACGCGGAGGGAGTCGTTGGAAACGGCCGAGGATGAGTTGGATAGGACGGTGGCCCCGCCGATAGGGCTGGTGATGGAGAGAATAGGGTTGATGTATGCCTGGAAGAACGGCTGGAGTTGTTCCATCCAGACGTTGGTGCTGGGGAGCAAGTCCTCCAGCGGGATGGCTGTGGAGCTCGCCTCCTTGGCCTGCTTGACCAAAGTTTCGATGCTGCGGTGGTTAGATCAACCGTCTGTACTGGTATTTGCAGTGACTTACTCGAGAGATTGTGGGGTTGCACGTTCAAGGTTGGAGAGAATAATGCCGACTGTGGGCAGCTTGCCATTTGCGTGTTGGTCCATGAGGCTACGGACTCTGGCCGCCTTGCTGGCCACGGTGGGATGTCCATCCAGCTCAGACAGGCCAAGCAAAACGGCTACCAGCGAGGTTTGCAGGTTCTCGTCGTCAGACAGCAGCTTCGGGTTTCCGCCGGCCACAGTGGCCAAGATATCGAGAGGCTCCTCGCTCGGTTTCGACTGCAGCACGTCGACGGCGTGCGTCGCAAGGGCCAGCATGTTGTCACGAGAGACTGCGCCAGCGCTGACGGCTGCCGCGAGAAGAGTCTTTCTGCCAGCCGCGCCATCGGCCACCGCGGTCGCCTGCTCCAGAATCTGCGCCTGCAGGGCCTGGTGAGACTGCGCAAAGTCCGAGGCAGCTTTCTGGGAGACGAGGCCAGCCAGCACCTCGTTGCGCCTCTCGCTCGGCGGCAGCGAAAGCGCTTCAAACACCCACGCTCTCCAGGTGGACTTGTAGAGCGTACCCAGCTTTTCGATGGAGGCGGACAGATCCAGGCACGTCAGAAGGATGGGTGCGGAGGGCGACTCGACCAGCTTTTCCATGTAGTCCTCGGCGGCGGCCAGGAGGAAGTTGGAGATGCGCACGCCAGCGTCGCCCGAGAATAGATGTGGCGCGGAGCGAAGCGCTTGCTCCAGGGTTCGCGCGGCACCAAACGGCTTCATGTTACGGCTCTCGAGCAGCGAGACGCTCTGAGAAATGATGGTGAGCGAGGGCTGCTCCGGCTCCGGCAGGCCGGCCGTCTTGGCGCGCTGGTGCAGCTCCTTGACGAGCTGGAACCAGCGCCGGCCCTCCTCGCCGACCTTTTCCTGGGAATTCTGGTACTCTTTCGAAACACCGGGGAGAGAGCCGGACAGGTGCGTGCAGAATGTAGCGCCCAGCCGAGTGAGTTCCTCCTCGACGACGGAGGCGACGGCGGGGGACGAGCCGGTTACGGCGCCGTAAATGTCACCCAACGTAGCCAGGTCAATGGAGGAGCTGCGACCAGGGGAAGGGAAGAGGAAATGCTCAAACAGAGGAAATACGTGTGTTTTGGCCAGTTCGCGCGCATCGTCCTGGCTCAGCGATTTCAGCGCGCGCTGGACAGCATTGGAGTAGCATTTCCATCCGAGCGGCGCGTTGGCGCGGGGTTCTTCTCGCTGCTCGATGCCGGAGCGTAGGGAGTTGAGCAGTTCTGATTCTGATTCCATGGTGATGGCAGGTCGTGGCAGGATCGCAAGGAGAGCACCCAGAGATTCCCAGAAGGTGGCCCGGCTGCCCTGGGAGCCCTTGGCCATGAATGCATTCAGCCGTGTCGCAGGGGACTTTTTACTCTTAGCGGAAGCCTCCCAGATATCCGGGTGGTCTTTGGTGAGTCGTGTAAGAGCAAGGATGTACTCGTTGGCAGACCCAGCCTGCGAAGTTTTGAGGCCGCCGGTGATCATGGCCTGTCTGCACTCCACCGAGTCTGCGTAGGGCAGTTTGCGATCGAGACACAACACGAGGAGCTGGCAGGTGCTTCTGCGCACCGACGCGTCGGCGAGGGTGATGCTCTTCCAGACGGCGCCGCTGGCAAAGTACTCGTCGTAGCTGTCCCGGCAGAGGTCCACGTCGGCGTCGTCCATCCGCTGGAGGAGGCGCAGGACGAGCGACAGGCTCGCGTTGACGACGCGGAAGTGCTTGGCCTCGGCGTCGTCGGTGGTCGTGGAGCGCTCGTCGCTCAGGCTGTCCTGCGTCTCCTGGACGGCCTCGAGGGCGAAGGCGAGGATCTGGGGCTGGCACTTCTTCCAGAAGGCGTCGGCCTTTTCTGGGCTGGTGAGGAGGGAGCCGAGGCCGTCGGCGGCGGCGCGGGCGACGGCGCGGTCGCGGTCGTAGAGGCCGGCGAGCCACGCGCCGACGACCTTGGGGATGCGGCGCTCCATGCGCTTGCGCGCGGACCGGACGAGCTCGAGCTGCAGGTGGTGGGACTGCTCCCGCACGCGGCGGGCGTTGTCGATGGACGCGCGGGGGTACAGTTGTGTCTAGAACGTGTGAGCCGCCGTGTGGTGGTATACATGCAACGATGCGTGCCGGGGCCGGCTTACCCAGACGTCGAGGAGCGCATCCTCGACGCCGCCGTCCTTGTCGTGGGGGCGCGCCTGGACGTGGGCCAGCAGCTCGTCGAGCGCCTTGGCCTTTGTGGTGCTGTCCTTTTTGAGGACGTTCTTGAGCGCGACGACGAGGTGGGGGTCCGCGACGGCGGCGAAGGAGGGCGGCTCGGCGAGGTACGAGAGGGTGCTGCCGGCGCCGTGGCCGCCGAAGCCGCCGCCGGAGCCAAACGCAGGGCGGGTGCCGGCGCCGGCGGATCGTCCCTGGCCGCGCTTCATGAGGCGGGGCCGGTGAGCAGAGGGATGTCGCGAGGGGGCGCGGGCGGCGCGGTCGATGAGGGCGGCTGTGGAGGAGGGCGGCCGTGAAGGAGGTCGAGGATTTAGAATTTAGAGAGGCGTTGTGACGTCGGCGTGCAAGTGGTGAGAGGTGGTTAAAAGTAGGACGAGGGTAAGAGTGGGCCCGGTCTAGACAGAGTCATACCGGCCAGGCTGAGTGGTGGCGAGGGTTGTATGTGCTCAAAGAGGAGTGTGAGAATTATATACATGTATTTTGGTATCCATCTGGTATCTATCTTGCGCTACATGGTCCAACTCAAGCCTCCAAACCTTGTTAGACTTTGTCGCGTGCGTTGCAGCCGCCACGCTTGCACCAGCGCTACGCTTCTCAAATTCCCTTGGATAATACAAAGTATAGCCACGGGTGGTAGAACGCCTCATCATCCACCGGATCCATGACTAGCGGCAGGTAACTCATACGCCATTCATCCTGAATCTCGGGGCTCATCTGGTGTGGGTGCAGCTGTACGCGGCGCGCTTTGCAATATTCCCAGTAGGCAGGGTACCACCCCGACTGAGCCCAGTCGATGATGGCAACCACCGTCGGACGCGCGCCTGTGGAAAGTATAATGTTGGGCGCTACAAGATCTGCATGGGTGAAGACGATGGACGTGGGCTGGGGAATGTCAACGTCACAGGCATCCTGGAATTGCTTGACGGCGTCCGGTCCCTTGAACGGACCAATGAGCTCTGGGCGCTGGCGAAGGAAGATGTCGTCGAGGGGCTCTGCGCATGGACTGCCTATTGAACTCGTTAGTACCGAGGACCACCGTATACGTAGTTGGCAGATCACTAAGTGACTGACCAATGTAGCATTCGCGGCTGTCTTGTTGTGGCAAGCCGCGCCAGGCATCCACCATGGGCCGCAGCTGTGCGCACACGGAGCGCCTGTCGGCTTCGTCGAGGGTTTCCCATCGCGCCTGCAAAGTGTCTCCCTCGACCAACTGCATGTAGATGAAGACCTGGCCGCCGTCCTCCACCCACCCGAAAACCTCAGGGACAGGGACCCGGCCGCGCAGCTTTTCGCGCACCATGACCTGGGTCCTGGCCTCTCGGACGGTGACGTCGCCGCCGTACTTGACGAGCAGGCCCATCGACGGGACGCGCACCGGCGGCGGGCGGTTGAAGTTGCCTGCGCGGGCGTTCCCCGTGCTGCGGTTGAGCACTCTGATTTCGCGTGGCGACGGGAATGGACACGCCCGCGCTGTCTGGAACAGGCTGCCTCGGATCGCCACAGTGTCCAGCACGTCGCTGTGGAGGCCTGCTTCCGATGCGATCATTGCGAGCTAGCACGTTGAAGATGGCGTAGAAGTAGAACTGCGATAAGTGTGTCTAGTGATAGGCTCGCGCGTATTCATAGCCCGGCTGGTCGTGTTGCCACGCAGCTGGGAGCAGCGAGCCGGGGGCAGCAGCCGGGCAGTAGAATTCACGATACAAGTGTAGAATAGTCACACGACATATAAACGTGCCGCACCACCCAGAATTTGGCACAGCCGAGGGCATGGCGAGGCTGAGGCAGGCCGTGGTGGATTTGTCTCTAAAGCAATGTTGTTGGGCGGCGGATTACGATGACGGTGCGAGTAACACACTTTTCGCACTGTCCTGCGTCGCGCGACCCTCGCAGGCCACTCTCCCATCGGACACAACATGACCATTCAACAGCTTTGTCTAGTCCCGCCGAGCTCGAATTTCTAAAGGATATCGATGAACACAAGTTCGTCTCATTTCGTTCTCCGTCTACACGATTACGCCAGGATAGACATGCAGCCCCAGGTACATAGGGCTGACGACAAGCGTTGAAACACGCAGAGCGCGGGACGAACGTCAGACCCCGGCTGTCGCCGCGAGGAGTTTGTGTCAAGTAGCGCAGCATCAGCCCGACATTTCATCCGCCTGCCCCGCGCTTTGGGCCGCGCTGGGTGCTCGTCGTTGGCAGATGTGCCAAGTCTGGCGTCGTGCTAATGCATGCAAGGAAGGTCTCAGCCGAATCCTTCCACACTGCTCGTGGACCAATTGCAGGAAGGGAACGAGTCTCGTCGTCGCGTTGTTGCTGCTTTGAGCTTCCTGGAGACGCTGCGGAGTATGCCTGTATCTGTTGACCATCTCATTCAAGCACCAGAGTACTTGCATGCTGAATACTGATTGCACACAGGCCCGTCCGGCTTGCGCACGGCAAAAAGCGGCTCGCCGATATCACCGGATGGCTTTAACTAGCGTTGGGATGTTCGATGCATCCTCCGGGGATCAGATATTGACCTAAGACAAATTCGGACAATTGTCCGCCATCCGAAGGGCGGCTACGGGCATCGCGAAGAGCCGGGGTCGTTGCCGTGTCCGGACCACCGCAAGACGGTGTATTGGCCGCCCGAGGTGCAGCGCTGCATTGAACCTCAATAAGTAAGGCCAAGGCCTTTTGCGCAACTAGTCTGCGGTCACCGCCGCCCTGCATGCAGAAGAACCTGCAGATTGATCCACACGCGATGCTACAACAAAGCGATGCCAACAAAGCGGTGCTACCGGCCATGCCACCTACAAAGGCCTGCCACCTCCAACGGCTTGCCACCCACAAAGCCTGCCACAAACTGGCAGATCCAGCGGTTTCACGGCTGGAGGGGGGTCCCTGGGCTCTCGGGCATGAGGGAAACCTCGACGCCAGGCCGGTCAGCCACCTGACGGCTTCCGAAGAACCTCTGTGAATGTTGGGGTACTAATGTAAATTGTAACTTGTCCATGCTCGTGCTCCAGACCAGAACATGACGCCACCCTCGCGGAATCCTTCGCTCGGCCTGCAGCCCATTCCTGGACAGGCAGGACAATCTGCTGATAGTTGACGCACATAATTACTCCGTGTGCGTTGCATGCGGCTCAAATTCTCTTCCCTCATCATCTCACGCAGAAACGATCTCACCACGCAGAAATCGACCCCTACTCTGCCGAAATGCAGCGCATTCTCGCCCTCTTCTGTGCCGTCGCGGCCCTGACCACCTCTGTGTCCGCTGCCCCTGGTACGTGCCGCGGCCTGCCTCGTCACACGGCTTCTAACGGTGACTAGCACTGGCCATCCCTATGGGTCAACAGGGCGAGAACTACAAGAGCTTCAGCGATGCATCTCCTAGTGAAGTGCTGGGCGCATAGCTGCGATAGCTGCGATAGCTGCGATCGCTGCGCATAGCTGGACGCTGACAGTGCTTTGATAGACATACACGCTAGATTAGAAATGAAGATGTGCGTTTTCATATCACTTGCAGAGTCTCGTAATGAAACGAGTCAATTCAAGAAATAGGTTCTGTCGAGCCTCCATTCAGAAGCGGCCAGCAGCCCCAGCGGGACAAGGCGAGACACAGAGCCGACGGGGACGAGGCACGACTTTTCAAGGCCTTGAATTAGATGGATGCAACGCACAGCCCCGTGACAACATGCGAGCCGGCATGCAAGGGCATCTCAGATAGGAAACCTGCCGCTGCGTTGGGCCATCGAAAGTCCCTGCCAATTCCCCGCACCTGCCGACTGAGGGAACACCGGCCACCCCGACCTCTTGCAGCCCCAGAATCGCACTCGTTCCAAGTCTTACATCGTGTCCGGCCAAACATATCGGATGTCCAGGTACCACGCAGAACACAATGCTGTTTGCGGGCGACGGCTCGTTCTGGTCGCGGGTGGCCATCCCCGACTTGACCCTAACGTTTGAAGAGTCGATCCTCCAGATCCTCCCGTCTGTCTCCTTCATCTTCTTCGCATCGGCTCTCGTTCTGTACTACTGCCAAAACCCTGTCCGAATCCGTCGCAGCAGCCTGCTATGGGTCAAATTGGTATGATGCGTTTGAACTCTGGGACGTGGGCGTGGAGCTAACAGACGCGCAGTGCGTTTCTCTCGCCATCATTCTGCTAGAGACTGTCGGACTGGCCCTGCGATGCCTGTCATCCGACCGCACCGAGACTACCGTTGCCGCCGTCTCACTAGAGCTCGCCGCTGCTCTGGCCATTGCCGCCGTTGTCTACGTCGAACACCGCCATGCCATCCGAACGTCCGCGATTCTCGGCCTCTACCTTGCCATTGGAATCCTGGTCGATGGCACCAAAACGCGCTCATATTTCGTACGCGACATGGTTGCTTCCGGAAGTGTCGCAGCGGCCACGGCTGTCACTCGACTCTTTTTGCTGGTCCTTGAAGAAATACCCAAGACGACCTTGCTCATCGACCCCGAGATGCGCGACAAGTCTGGCGGCGAAGTCACAAGCGGATTCTTCACGAGGACTTTCCTGCTTTTTCTGCAGCCAATGATGAGTACCGGCTATCGGCGCGTACTCACCATGGACGATCTGGGCCATCTTGGGCCCGAGTTTGGCTCAGACCAGCTCTTCGCCGCACTCTCGCGCCACTGGCCGCCATCCAAGCATGCCAAAGAACACTCGCTATTCACAGCCTGTTGCAGAGCATGGATATGGCCTATCATGATTATAGTGATTCCGCGCCTGTGCCTAACAGGGCTCACGTTCTCACAGCCTTTCGTGATGTATTCTGTGATTGGCTCCGTTGGAGACTCTGCCGCCACCGATGAGAAGAGCGGCGGGATTGTGCTGGCCACGGTGTTTTCATTCGGCGCAGCTGCAGTATGCCGCGCAGTGACAAGCCACGCGAAGAACCGGCTGGTGGTTCGAATGCGAGGCGCGCTACTCTCCCACATGTCGGCCAAGTCATACCGGCTGAAGCTGTCCGAAGCGAAGCGGCAAACAGCCATCACTCTCATGAGCGCTGACTTTGAGAGTATTGTCACGGGATTTCCCGACCTGGTTGAAATTCCGTTTTCCATCATCGAGTCCGCGCTAGGCATGTATTTTCTGGCCATCTTCATTCAGCAGATTTGCTTGGTTATCCTTGGTCCGCTCGTCACCACCACAATCCTAGGCGTCCTATTCGGCAGACACCTGTCGCCGGCCCTCAGATACTGGAACCAAAGCATCGAGATTAGGGTGGCGAGAACGTCGCAGGTCCTCTCGCAACTTCCGGCCATCAAAAGTCTAGGCCTGGGTCCCAAAATTGCCGAATACGTGCAGCATCTTCGAGTCGTCGAGACGGTCTCCTCCCGACGATATCGCATTATCCAAAGCCTGTCGCTGGCAGCAGCAATCATGGTGGATATGGTGACGCCTGTCATTGTTATTACGGCTGCACTGTTCACGAATGCACTAGGCGAGAGAATGTCCGCTGATGTCGTCTACCCGATACTTGGTATTGTGTCGCTGGTCCAAGATCCTCTGGCACGACTGGTCAAGATGTACCCCTCAGCCATGTCCATGCTGGGATGCTTTGAGCGCATTCGCGAGTTTCTTTGCCAAGAAGAACACAGCGACCCACGAGTGCCATACCGACTCATGCCGGAATCATCCTCTGATTGCCCATCCACACGGGCCGGTCAAGTCCCTGTTCTGCGCTTCGAGGATGCCTTGATTGCGCCGCGGGGAGTGGCTGACCCGCTGCTTTCCGGGGTCGACTTTTCCATTTTTGAGGGCTCCATCGTTGCAATGTATGGACCTACAAGCTCTGGAAAGACAACCCTTGCGCATTGTCTGTTGGGCGAAGCCGACATTCTCGACGGCGCGCTCTATATAGACGCAACCATCACATCCATTGCCATCTGCGGTCAGCAGACCTGGCTATCCAATGTCACTGTTCGGGCGTGCATCGTTGGAGCCTGCGAGTATGATCAAGTGTGGTATGATCTGGTTCTTGCGTGCTGCAAGTTGCTGGAAGACCTTCCGCGGCTGCCGGGTGGTGACCTGTACGTCATTGGCAGTGATGGCATTGGCCTGAGCGGCGGACAGCGTCAACGAATCGGGCTTGCGAGAGCGGTGTACTCTCTATATGCCGGAACGCGCGTCATTATTCTCGATGACGTCTTCAGCGCTCTCGATAGAACGACGGCCCTGGAAATCCTCGCCGGTCTTTGCGGCCCGCAAGGCCTCCTGCGGCAGAGGAACTGTACAGTTGTGCTCTCCAGCTACATGCCCGAGTGTCTAGACGTCGCTGACAGTCTCCTCCTCTTTGACGGAAATGGCCATGTTTCATGTGAGCCATGCGAGCCCAATGGGAAAGTACGGAAAGATGTCGAAGGGCTTCTTCGAGCGGAATTTCTCGGAGACTGCGGAGAGTGTGCTGAAGAGGGCGAAAAGGCGGAAGCAGAGGGGGCCCAGACTGCGAGTCCGAATGCCGGCGTCCAACGTGCAGACCCTCGCCAACGGGGAGACGCCAAATTGTACCTGCTCTGGATCGATGCCGTCGGTCGTCTCCTCTTGACTCTGTGGATGCTGCTTCTCCTCGTCATGTCCATCGCGGAGTCGTTTCCCAGCATCTACATGCGACTGTGGATCGAGCTGTTCCCTGCCGACAGGCTATATCTTATTGGCTATGCCGTTATATCTGCGTCCGCCGGCGTCCTCGCTGCCATCTGTTTGCTGTGCCTATTTCTTACTCTGGCACCGCGCGCCGCGAATCGCCTTCATGAACAACTAGCAGTCGCGGTCACGCAAGCCTCGCTGGGCTTCCTAAGCACTACCGACTCTGGATCCCTGTTGAACCGATTCAGCCAAGACATGGAACTGCTTTCGAAGCGCTTGCCAGGCGCGGTCTTCTCGACCTTTTACTGTCTCTTCACCACGATTGTGCAGATGGGCGCTATCCTCTCTGGTGCCACATACATGACCGCCATTCTCCCGGTGGTGCTCTTTGTGATCTACCTCGTACAGCGATACTATCTCCGAACATCCCGTCAGCTTCGGCTTCTTGACATTGAATCCCAGGCGCCTCTCGTCTCGTCACTAACCGAGAGTTCCACCGGCCTGGTCTACATTCGCGGCTTTGGCTGCCAGAAGCAGTGCTTTACTCGCTTCCTGCATCTGCTTGACCAATCGCAACGGCCATTTTACTTTCTTCTGTGCGCCCAAGTGCTGTTGGGTCTTGTGTTAGACCTTCTTGCGGCATCTGTTGGTGTGATTTTGGCCATACTCTCGCTCTACGTCCGGAATTCGAGCTCGCAGAATGCGGCCGGGCTTGCGTTCCTGAATCTCATCAGCCTTGGGACCAGTTTCAACAGGACAGTGTTGCGCTGGACGACCATGGAGACCTCGATCGGGTCGTTGAAGCGGCTGCGAGATTTCCTCCAGAACACGCCAACGGAAACCAGGAAGGAGACGGTGGATTTACCAGAGGGGTGGCCGTATGCTGGCAAAGTCGAGCTTTGCAACGTGGTTGCGCGATACAAGATTGACAATCGGGATGAGCAGCCTTCGGTCCTCCAAAACGTGTCTCTTCGAATCCCCCCAGGGAAGAAGATTGGTATTATGGGACGCACGGGAAGCGGCAAGTCGTCGCTCTTGTATTCGCTCCTAGGGTTTTTGGAGTACCAAGGAACCATTGAGATTGACGGGGTGGACATATCCACAGCGCAGCCCGATCAGCTTCGTTCCCGTATCATTACCATCTCGCAGGACGTGGTGGAGTTGGACGGCACGATTCGCGATAATTTACTGCCCTTTGAGAAGTCATGGGATGGTGAAAAGAAGCCTGTCGAGAAGGCCGATTCGGGAAAGGACCAGATCATTCGAGAGACACTGGTCCGTTTGGGGATCTGGGAGCAGCTGCAGCCCAAAGGAGGCCTGGAAGCTCCTCTAGAGGAGGTCGGCTATTCTCGTGGAGAGATGCAGCTGTTTTGTATCGCGCGAGCCGTTGTGCGCCGACGAGTGACGGGCAGCAGGCTGGTGCTGGTGGATGAGGCGACGGCCAGTGTAGACAACTGGCGGGATCAGATTGTCCGCGAGATGATGGTGGAATACTTTCGAGCCTGTACGATTATTGTCGTCGCGCACCGGGAGGAGACGATTGCCGACTCTAATTGGACGGTGCACATGGCGCGCGGCCAGATTCAACGCGTGCACGACTGGGATAATTTCAGGGATAATTGAGAGCAGAGGAGAGAGCAGAGAGCAGAGAACTCGGCGAGAGAACTCGGGGAACAAAGAACTCGGCGACAGAGCAGTCAGCGAGAGAGAGCTCGGAGAACTCGAAGTTGTAGAGAAATTCGCGCGAACTACCAGAAACCTCGCGTGCACGACTGGGATATTTCCAGGTATGATTTCAGAACGCAGAACACAGAACTCGGAGATCTCCAGCGATCTCTCAAAACCTTCCCGGATGCTTTGACGGCATTGGTACGGCTCGAAGGCGCTTGTTAAGAGACAGAACTCATTTCTATATCAACATAGGCGTTTCGGGTGGGCATCAATCTGAGCAGGCTGTTTACTCTGCCTGACTTGCATCCCGCGGTGACCGGCGCATGACGGCAAGGCTGCATACGCCATGCACCAGAGCTCCATGTTTCAGCCAAGCAAGCGCATATTTTAAACATGACTACGCGGTACCAGGCGAGCATGATGCTGCAATTGCTTCCCTGTAATACAAAACAATGAACCAGGCACAGCCTTCTACTGCATGGCGTCGGGGGAGCTCTGTCCGACGCCAAGCCCGTGAATTGAAGCTCATAGGCTACACGCGGAAATGAATTGGGAGTACATTATGCTTGGCCGCTTACTGGGCAACTATTGAGTTTGCACTCCTTATGCAGAAACAGTACACAAGCGTCAGTCTGCATAACATTCCGCCAATATTGAATCTACAGCCACATCTGCCTGGCCGCGATCCATGTTATTGCTCGCGCCCTACGCCCGTCCCCACGAGTCCTCAGAACCCTCAGCCGGTCAATGCTGGCTCACATGCGGCTCTGCGGGACACTGAATCCGCCGAATATGGCGTGTGGGAAGGCTCACCCGGAGATGTGTTCGTATTCCTCGATTGTGTCTCTGTATTATCCAACAGTTTGCAGAGATTGCATCATCACTGCCGATGCGGAGGCATTCGAGAAGGCGCCGAAAATCGTGCTTCCCCACGAGGAACTCGCTGACATGACCGATGAGGATATCGTCAGTGACATCAAGAAGCAGAATTTGGACCCGGAAAAGACGATCCGGATCTCGCGCATTCCAAATGATAGCTTTGACGAGCCTTTCCAAATGTTCATTCCAAGAGCACTGCTCAACTCTCGCGGCGGAGGCTTGGAAATCGTGGCCGAATGCGACGACGTTCGCGGCCCGACTGTGGACTACGGCCAGTGGGCGAATACAAAGGGCGTCGAGCTCAAAAAGCTATCCGACAACGGCAAGATGAATGCCTTGGAAGACATGCTCAAGAAGGTCAACGACTACCTTAACCATGCGAGCACACTCCCCCACGTCGACCTGCTCGAGCTGCGCGCAACCAACGCCATGTACACGGCCAGAGAGGGCGCCGGAAATTTTGCCCACGAGACGAAGAAGTGCTCCGGTTCTCAAATGAAGAAGGACTGTCGCAGCGTTGTCAAGTACTACATCAACGACAGGAAAGCATACGCCGGGTTCATGGTCAAGGCCGCTGAAAAGGCGCTGGAGATCCTCGGCCAGTCCCTCGCCCAGAGCGATGCCGCCGCACGCACCCAGGCCGCCAAGGACTTGAACGGCTGGGCGAAGAGGCTGCAGGAGCAGCTCGACGCCAAGGAGAAGATTGTGCAGGCGATCAAGCAGGGCAAGCCCGTCAACATTCGCGGGTACAACCCAGATTCCCTGAGCGTCGAGAGGGAAGCGCTCAAGGCCGAGCTGTCCGTCCTCACCAAGAAGCTGAGGAAGGTGGCCAAGGACGCGGCAGCCCCGGAGGCGAAGGAGAGCCCGGAGGATCAAAAGGCAGCCAGCGCAGGCGGCAAGGACACGAAGATCATCCCACGGCTGCAGGACTGGGTGCGCAAGACGTGGGGCAAGTTGTTCCCGGCCGACAAGGCAGACGAGACAGACCCGACCCAGGACAACGCGGTCGGCGATGGGGCTGGAGATGAAGCCACTCCCGGCGGCAGTAGCAGCGGCAGCGGCAGTGAAGGTGAGACGAACAGGCTTTCCCAGGAACGCTGCTAACTTGATGCAGAAGCACGCCTGCAGGCTATTCGCAACAGCGAATGGCATGACTTTGTCGAGGAGGCATCCAACAGCGGCTACGGACTCAACACCATCACCGAGTACTTCAGCCAGGGCCTTCAGTTTGTGCAGGACAACGACCCCCGGCTTTACGACATGATCCGACAATACCCCTCCGCGTTCAACGTCCTGCTGCATCTCACCCAAGACGGCGTGGCACTCGCCACCTGCGTCAAGAAGCGACCCAGCCGTCGTGCCGAGAATGCAGAGTCTGGATCGCAAGAACAGTGCAAATACCTGCAGGAGATGCTGGCGCAGGGCGGCACGAAAAAGGCAGCCCTCGCCCCGGCCCAGTACGTCTTCTACGCCGACTTTCTCTGGCCGCAGGAGGCCAAGAAGCAGAAGGGATTCCCCCCCCCGACCTTCATCCCCAAGGGCACCGAGTACGAAACGGACGGCCCAAAGGAAAACGTCACCGTCGACGAGGCCAGCATGATCCTCCGCACGCATCTTCAGCTCGGGCGCGCCGCCGAAGCCGCCGCAGGCAAGGCCTCCAGTGCCACCAGCGGCTTCCACGGCGTCGTGTACGCCGTCCACGCCACGCCCAACATGATCCTCTCCGTCAACGAGACCATTGCCGTCGGCGGCATCATCTGGCCGCAGGTCATGGGCTGGGTGCAGATCCCCCTCGACTACAAGCTCCCCGAGACGGGCCCGGCGGTGCGCAAGAACCTGACGACGCACTTTGAGAAGGCCTTCAAGGAGAAGAACGAGCTCTTCCAGAAGAACCCCGACTACGACGCCGCCAAGTTTGACGGCATGACCACCACCAGCGACGTGCCCGACTTCGCCCCGCAGGCGCTGGAGGAGTTCATGGACAAGCACGGCCAGGCCGTCGGCTGGAAGCACAACCAGGGCTTCCCCCTGTTCGAGGCGCCCGTCCTCATCAGCGCCGAGGAGTCCAAGGCCAACAAGGTCGCCAACAAGGTCGAGCCGCCGCACGAGCTCAGCTTCTGGCAAAAGGTCGGCCACTTTTTCGAGTCGCACATCATCGCCCTCGCCCTGCTGCCCTTTGTCGTCCTTGCCAACCTGATCCCCGGCGTCGGCGAGGCCGCCGATGCCCTCGAGATTGCCGCCCTCTCCACCGAGACCGTCGAGGGCATTGAGCTCGCCGAGGTGTCCAGCGAGGGCGCCTCCGAGCTGACGCCGCTCCTTGGCAAGCTCAAGATAGATTAGTGTCTGAAGGTGGTAGATGGGCGAGTGTATTGGAAGTAGGCTACTCTAGATGACGGCTGATGTCCAACACACTGGTAGTTTACATTAATTTTCATCGTCGCTAGTACTGTCCTTGTCCCTGCTACTCAACAGTAAGCTCGTATATCCCCCGATCAAATCATCTCGTGATAACGCCACAGTATTTCAAGTCGAGTCCTCCGCCGGGTCATCTCCTTCATCATCGGAAGCCGCGGGAAGCGGGAAGCTGGACCAATCATTGCACCACTGTTCCGTCTTTTGCGGCCAGACGCCAAGCCAAACATTCTTTACCTGCGTCGGCAGTGTGCTGGCGAGTTCATGCGTGTCCTCCACGTGCGGGCCAGCTTCCACTCTTTCTTCAATGTCCACTTCGTTGGCGACTACTTGGCCGTCGGCCGTGGATCTCGTCACCACCCAGCGTCTCCCAAGCCACCGGAACCACTGGTTGAGCCTGCCACCGTAGAATCCGTGCCAGCCGGTCGGGCGAAGCTTGAGAACGCGCAGAGGATTATGCGCGCTGACCAGTCCAAAGATGCGCCGCGCGAGATCTGCGTCTACTGCAGTGTTCATAAACGTCGCGCGTAGACTGCCGGTGGTGACCAAGTCGTCGCCAACCCAAAATTCCTCGTCGCTTTCGTATATTTCTGTATTTTCGTATATTTTATTTGTATTTTCGTATATTTCATCTGTATTTTCGTACATTTCATCTGTATTTTCGTCCAAGTCGTCATCAATTCTGTCGTCGGTTTGAGCTCGTCTGCATCTATTTCTCCATGTTCTCCTCGTGGATATATCATACTTCGGAGGTTAAAGGTGTGCATATGCAGACGAGTAGCCGGGCAGTCCTCGTGCAAAGCAGAAAGAAGGCACTTGGGTATTTGATCCTCGCTGGCATATACAAGGTCCTGAAGGCCGGGTAGTGTCCCGAGAAAGACCGCCAGTGGTTGCCAAGCGTCGTTCTGTTCCTGCTTTTCCTCCTCTGTCGGCGCGCCCGAGCCCATGCCGAACGGTATCAACCGACCTGGCGGCGCGCACTCGCCACCTTCGAGCTCGTACTCGAAATCGAGATTCTCGCCATCTCCCAAGTACACGCTATCGACTTCAGCGCGGACAGTGCCAATCATAGATCCGTGGATGTTAATAATGCGAACGCAAACCGCCCAGTGATCCCGACTCAGGATCTGCTGCCACTGCTGCACGTCAGAGAGCAGTGCTCCGGGGCTAGAGACGGTGATGTTCAGGACACGGAAACGCTCCTTTGCAGTTGCGCCACAACAGGTCTTGCTAGCCAAGGACAGAGCAAGCAGACTGTGCCTCGGAGTCTCGCCCAGAGCAACGAATGCACACACTGACTCGAATACGGACAGGGGCAGTCTCTCCAATGGTGACAGAGGGCATGTCATTTGAGCCATAGAAGATATCAATAATCTTGAGTTTGCAAGGTTGAGGGGGGAGAGGAACCTACTCGAAGGCGTTTTAGAGTAGTAGTGCCAAATCTTGCTGAGCGAAGGGCGGGAGGGCAAAGATAAAACGAGGGTAGAAACTCGTTTGTGAATGGAAGGCCTGTACGAACTGTGCCAGGCCATATCTGAACGCGTCGAGCGCGTCCCCGATGCGGCAGATTACCCTGAAATGGCCGTTGCTCGTATCAATCCTCCACGGGGGCGGATCAGCGACATGGTCGTTGTCCGCGCGGCTTGCGCTCTCGGCCCTGCCGCTGCTGCTGTTGCTGTTGCTGTTGCTGTTGCTGCTGCTGCTATTCATCGTTGCTTGTATGAGATGATGGATGTTGGTGAAGCAGGAGCAAGAAAACATGCAGTCAGAATTTTCTTCACCTCTAGTGTTGCCATCAAGACAAACGGCCACCAGGTTGGCGGCCGGCAGGTTGGCGGCCGGCAGGCTGGCTTGCAAATTCTCAGATGGAGGGAATCTGTGTCCAAGTTCATCTCAACTCCCACAACAATACAACATCTCAGCAGCACCACAACAAAAGCCAGCCTTGTCGAAGACAATGTCCATTGCGAACGGACAAGCTATCTACTGCGAGGTTCTCGACAACCCCGTCCAACGAACAATATGGCATCTCGCGGACTTTGTGAACCAGAACCTCGCGATGCAAGTGTTGACCAGGTTCATCGGCGCCGTCGTGGCCGTCGTGGCGAGACTGCCCCAAGAGCCACTGGTCGGGGCCGCAGCGGCGTGCAGCAGGGTGTGACGGCGAGCATATGCTGTCGCGGCCGCTGTCGAAGTATGAGATCCTGTCGGGGTTGTTAGACTGGGTCTCGAGGCACCACCCGGGACCTCACACGTCGGTCAACCTCGCTGTAATGTGTTGCTTTGACATCTGGAGGTAACTCCACGCGAGTATTGCCGGCCTCCAACGGGCTGGGTCGAATCCAGGTCCTTGTGACGACGTTTGCCTGTGGTACATGGCATTTGCCTGCCGGCCCAGATACGTACACTTCAGGGAATCACGCAGACACGCAGAGAACCAGACGGTGCCTCAGGCTCAACTGAATCACCAGGTGTGCCCACCATTTATTCTCACTGCTCCCGCCTCCCAGATGCCGCTTCTCGGCAGTTGTACCCGATGGAGCTTCTTGAAGCAGTAGGTCAATACAACAATTTATTTTTGAGAACTAGAAGAACCTAGCTAACATGTTCCCAAGGCTTCGCTACTCAGCAGCGCAATGGCGTGGATGCGACACACTCGCGCTCGAGGTTAAATAGACAGGGACGGAGAATGGCGTTGCAATAGGGACAAGAGGATAATCGGAATGTCTTTTCCAGTGAATGGATGACACTGAAATAGGGAGCTAGAGCTCGTCTACCACGTTGGACCACTGTCCGAGGTCGCCCGGAAGCCGCTAGACCCAGTGAACAGATGTGTCAAACATCATTTCTGAAGTCGTCCGAGCCGGTGGTTTTGGACGAAGCCTGGAGACGCATCTGGGCTTGTCGCTGAAGGGCCATCTCCCGGAGACGCTGAGTCTCCCCAGGTGTAAGTTGAAGCTACGCTGCAGCGTCAGTCCCGGAACTAAACGGCACGCAGTGAATAGATTGATAAACGTACATAAAATTCAACGCCAATAGCATGAATGGCAGCTGCTATCCAGATGGCCATGCCGAAGCTGAGGTCCAACGCAGCGCTTATGTGCTCTGGCCCGTCTGCGTTGAGATCAGCTTTGACCAAAACCCAGGCATCAAGGGACGCGCAGTCGGGATAGTCCCGCAAGAGCCGGGTGCTGTCGATATAGCCGGCGAGCTGGCGGCAGAGCTTCGGCTCATAGTAACCGCCGTGCCCATTGCCCGAGGAGACGATCGTGGCCGTGATGATCAGGATTAACCTGGTCGTGATGATGCACCCGGCCTGCCCCCTTGTCAGCGCAACGCATCGCATCTATCCCGCGGTCACACTTGCATAGAACCAAGCCCGCAGCATCCACGCACGGTGCTGGTCGATCCGCAGCTTCTTGATGTAGTAGTACGCCAGCGCAAGCGAGCCGACAAACATGATGGACAGGACGCCGACGCTGCCGCGGATGGCCAGGTCGCCGCCAAACGCGACCGGCGCAATCATCAGCGCGCCCGCGATGCTCACAAGGCTCAGCAGCAGCGTGACGTAGCCGTTGACGCGGTGCAGCAGGATCAGCTTGTGGCGGATGGCCGGGACGAACTGGACGCAGGCCAGGACGCCCGCGGGGACGATGGCGTAGAGGTGCAGCTGGATGCCGACGCGGTAGACGTCGAAGGTGGTGTACCAGAAGCACTCGCCGGGCGCGGCATGGTTCGGGCCCTCGTCGGGCGCGCAGAAGACGCCGTGGAAGTCGAGGAACATCATGCGGGCGAGGCAGAAGCCGAGCATGGCGCCGGAGAAGACGAACCAGAGCGCAAAGTTGTACCCCTTGGAGAAGCCGATGGGACGGTACACCTTGCGCATGGTGCGGGCGACGAGGCCCTTCAGGGCAGGGTGCTGCGAGGGCGGCATTATCGAGCGATGGGAACGTCTGCCTTGGGGGGGTTGGGTGCTGCTTGGGCGACAGCGGGAGGCTACTTGCCGACGAGAGAAGCAGCTGCATTTATATATTGCCAATTCCCGATTTGTTGGAGCACATACAAGACATGACTGTCCACCAGCGGTCGGCGGTGTCACCTGTGACTGTGCCGCAACGCCATTCTCGCGGTGCAGGCTGTTTCACAAAACACATACTGTAATATATACTGACAAATCAGAGTGCCTCCATACCGACTTACACGAGGCACCCCCCGCAAACCCAAGGCCGCGCCTTCATTGGCGGTCGCATTCGTTTTCTCTTCTTCGGGGCTAGATTCAAACCAAAAGCCCGTCCCGCTTCTGACGACAGCCGCATCGGACGGGCCGCAATAGGCTTGGTGCGCCAACCTTGTGGCATCCCGACTCAGCTCAGCTGTCCGAGCAGGGCCAGGGCTGTGCAATGCGGCGCCGTGTAAGTCGTAAGGTGGGCTAGCCCGGTTCGCGCAGGACAAAGCCTAGTCTCAGATGCGCCCCGAGGAGGGGAAACACTCTAGGCACCCAGGAGAGGTTGCCAAGGCACGTATATCGGATTGGGGGATTGGGGGAGGACGTCATCATGCACATGGATGAAAGTCGCTGGCGTAGGAGCTGACGCCGTGCTTCGTATAGGTCGGACACGCAACGCCGACTGTATTTCCCGCGTGCCTTCTTCCCCACATTAGAGTCAAGGCTGCCGGAATAGAGGCAGCGCTGCGATAGCCCTGTTTAGGGTTTCTGCCAGCCTTGCAAGCAGGCAGTGTTGCAAGCAGGCAGTGTTGGCGGGCAGATTGTCGACCCGGGGCAGATGAAAGAGGGATCGGTTGATGAATGGGGTTGGCATAGTTAGTGATAGTCTCCACGTGTTATTACTCGTAAAAGATCTAGCAACAAGACAGAGACAAAGATGTCTGTGTCTACTAGGTTAGCTGCGTTACTCGGCTTCTGTGGGCATCCCATCAACGACCACGTCGTGGTCATTCGCCTAGCGCCCGCGTATTACCACCCGCGACGACACGGCGCAGGAAGCCCTCCCTCTTCACAAACGCGTCATAATACGCCCACGTATATTGGATGCGTAGCCCTGTAGAGCACAGCCGCCCCGAGCCGCTCAGCCAAGGCCGCCCCGCCAGCCGCAGCATCCCCGTGGTAATATGACAAAAGCGGCGCGCCCTGCGCCCTGTCACATACATGATATAGATCTCGGGGGTTTCCTCCGGCCAGGGTGAAATCGGGCTGCGGGGGGTCTGCCTCACCGAGGCGGGCCGCCGCGACGTGGACGGCGCTCGTGTGGCCGATGTACGACAGGCTCCATGATGGCTACCCATGACGCGTCTCTAGCGAGCCGTTTGGACAGGGCCGAGCTTCACCAATCATCTGTTGTTATGGAACACAAGCAAAGGGACAGTTGCGTTTTGAGTCATGGTAATCAACATGACCGCCTCGACTCTCCACGCGGCTTGACGAATGCGGGAAAACGATGCGACAGAATAGAAACATAAATTAAATATTAACCTTGATTTGAAGCATATCGGCCGCAGAACAGCCCCTTAAATCAGATTATATTTCTACGGCACATGCATCGCACCGCCGTTATGAATGGCCACCCTCAGCTGCCAGGACTCTGGCACTCAAGCTATACGCTCTCTTATATATATCCTCAACTTTATGC
Organism: Cordyceps pruinosa; assembly: GCA_003025255.1. Taxonomy (NCBI): domain Eukaryota; kingdom Fungi; phylum Ascomycota; class Sordariomycetes; order Hypocreales; family Cordycipitaceae; genus Cordyceps; species Cordyceps pruinosa. Next base: position 81,950 of record LUFD01000481.1, read on the forward strand.
TTATAAACAATGGAATTCACGCCCTGCATAAACAAGCCCACTCGTCCGTCAAGCTCCCTCAGGAGAGCCATGACATCTCTGCAGCGCTCCAACCACACCCGGCGCAGAGCGCTGGCCTCGGCCCACGCGTACTGGCTCCGGCCACGCTCGCTCTGCTCCATGTCCTCGCGCCGCCTCTGCTGCCTCTCGAACAGCGACAGGAGGCTGTCCAGGGCCATGCAGATGATCATGACCAGGTTCTGCCCGCTCGGCCGCTCGATGCAGCGGCGACAGCGCATGGCCGTGTGTGCCTTGCTCTGGAGCGCCTGGTCCATCCGCAGCAGGTCCTCCAGCTGCGCTGCCTCGGGCCGGGTGAGGTCGAAGTCGCCGAGATGAATCAGCATCTCTGACACGGCCTTCTGGCACGTTGAGTGGCGCTCGCACGGCCCAGGCTGCTCTTGTTCGCTCGGGGGGGTGGTACCCGCCAGCGGCACACCAGAGTGTGAGCTGCTGGGGCTGAAGGTGTTGATGGTTGGTGGGGGACAAGGGAAAGTTGTTGAAGGTAGCCTCACGCTTGCCGTCCGTTGCGTATTTCCTTCCCACGGAAAGAACCTTGGTTCGCATTGCGGTCCAAAGGTTGCTGCTCTGTGATGGGCCTCTATTGTAGATGCTGAAGGCACCAGCATCGAGTCATAGGAGAAGTGACTCAGATCCTCTGCCTGCGGTCCGGCGCTCATGGTAAATCCAGCATCTCCATACGAATGATGTGCTTCCAACGCCGGCATGGAAGGCGTCGCCCACATGCCAGCGTGTAGAGCCATGTCCATGCTCAGAGCAGAAAAGTCGCCGTCCACGCTGTCCATTGGCGTCGTAGGCATCGACAGCAACACATATCCCATCGACTCTTGCGTCACCGCATTCTCTCCGATCTGTAATTCGGACTCGGGGGGGGATGCCGTATCCTGCTGTCGGTGCTGGTTCAAGGCTGGCGAGCGCACCGCCGGCAGGTCTCGCACACCGTCCGGCGACGACACCTGGTTCGCGCCACGGGACGAGTCGGAGCGCGCCGGAGTAGACGACCCCCGTATCGAGGCGGCTCCCCGCTTCTGCAGCTGCGGCACGGCGGCCGAGTGGTCTCGGGGCTTTGGCGGCCGCCCCGTCTTCCGCAGGGGACTGTACACGCATGCGATGCCGCTGTGGCTGCAGCGCCAGCAGGACGGCTTGCCTCTGCTGCAGCGCACCTTGGACAGCTGGCAGCTGTCGCACGACGTGCGCAGCCTGGGCCCGATAGCGGCGTCCGCGGACGGTACGTGGCTGGTCATTGCTGTCCGTGTCGCTGAATGTGGGCGGAAGCAGCAGACTGCGGGATGGGCCAGCACGTCGCAACCGTAGTGGGTGGCAGACGGGAGGCGTACTCCGTCGAGATGGAGGTTGGATTGGTACCCAGATAATAACATAAGGGAGACCGAGATCTATTTATTTCCGGGGAGGGTGGGCTTACAAGCCGGGAGTTGGAGGAGAGGCGGAGTCATTGTCATGATGTCGGTGGTAACCGCATCGTTCCTACTCCTTGTAGCAGCAATAATGCCCACGACATGGGTAGCGTTCCATCCGAACTAAGACGTCCTAGACAAGACGTACAGCAACCTGCGTCTACCAAGAGACCAGCAGAATACGTTCTGGTCGCGCGATCGGCGCCCCCTTGCCAGCGCAGTGCCGTTCCCCTTCCACAACGTCCGCGTAGCATTCCGCTTTCTTATCGAAAGCGGAATCCGAATGCGATGAGTGGCTGGTCTCAGGGCAGACGGTTACAAACAGGGGAGGCTTGGCCCCCCCTCCCCCGGCCAACTTGGCAACGCGAGCCAGCGTCAACGCTTCGCGCCATGGGTTGCCCTGGTTCGCGAACCCGGTGTGCAGGATCGCATTCTTGCCGCTCATCACACCCCCTCATTCCGGCCACGATCGGCGGGCAAGGGTCCTGCGACTGCATCTGCATCGCGCCATATGCTCGGTTTCACAGACAACCGGGGAGGGACCTTGTCTCAGTCGCGCGGTGCTTGCTGTCCGCCGCGCTGGTGGAAAGATTACGTATCAAAGACCTTGTTGGTTGACCTCTGTCCAGCCACACTGCTCGAGCAAGGAAGAGAGGGCTTCTACACGCAGCAGTACGCGAAATATACCCGCGGAAGGACATGTTGCCCTCGCCCGTCGCATAGAGACGCTTTACCACACGACACTCTCCGCAAGGTCAGACCACTGGCCTGTCCGCCGGCTGAAACGGAAGAAGAGCGTCGAGTATCGCTCAGCGGCCGCGGGCTGGATATCCAGCGCGCGGATCCGGTTGCTCTCGGGAATCACAGACAGCCCGCTGCCACCCTCCAGATCGCTCCCGCTCCCAACCAGCCCCTCCTCGCCCTCGTCCTCCAGTCCCTGCTCTTCCAGCCGCATCAGGATCTCGACGTACTTTTGGCCCGACGCGCCGTCCCACACGCCCTCGTCAAACGAGACGCTCCCCATCAGCCGCAGGACTCGCCGCCGGAGGCCTCTGTGGCGGCAGAGCTGCCCGGTCATGTACAGGGGGTAGAGCAGGGCGGTGTTGAGGCGGAAATCCTTGTACCCGGCGGGGTAGCGGCACGCGGAGCTGAGGATATTCTCCGCAAGCGCCGCGATGCTCTCAAAGTGGGCCAGGTACGCGTCGTAGACCATTTCGTCGTCGCCGCGCAGGCACGAGGATAGGATCACGTCCAGGATCAAGCACGTTATCCAGAGGATCTGTCGCTGCGGGGGGAGCGCCTTGGCCGCGTCCCCCGGCACGCCGGTGGTGGCGTGGCTGGCCCTAAACCGCTCTAGGTCCTCTCGCAAGCCCGCCAGGTCCGCGGGGACTGAGGGCGCGGTTGGGATGTTGCTGAGACGCCTGAACACGCCGGGGTTCGTCCGCAGAAACAGAAAGACCCTGCCCAGCAGACACGTAAGGGTCTTGTCCGTCTCCGCGGTCCCGCCCGCGCCGTCCAGCGACAGCCCCGACAAGCGAGCCATGTCGGTTTTGGGCGTCCGGCTTCCCAAAAACATACTGGCCTGGATGTCCAGCTTGGCAAAGGCGAGCGCCAGGTCATCGGAGACTACAGCCTCGGCTTTCGCGTTAGTGCAAGGTACGCCCACGAGGGGGAGAGCGATGACGACGCACCGGCTTCCGAGTTGGCCTGCACAACATTCAGGCTGTGCTCCAGGTGACGCAGCGCCAGGTGCGGCGTGCCGACGCGCAGCTCGAAGCAGACGCACATGAGCGCGCAGAGCAGCGTGCTGTCGACGTGCCCGCCCTCGGCGCGCGCGATCCGGTCCTGCACGCCGCGGAGGCACCGGTGGTAGTGCCGCAGCGCGAGCGTCTTGTTGGGCGCCGGGACCGGCAGCCGGGCGTCCCCTCCCGCTCCGCCCGCCGAGGCCACCAGCCCGCAGGCCGCGCCAAAGGCCACGACCGCGTGGCGGAACGCGGGCTCGCGGTGCAGCGCCCGCAGCAGCCCGCCCTTCCACGCCGGGCGCGTCTGCGTCCCGACAATGTCGTCGATGAGCCGGTAGCGGAACGCGTCCAGGTACGGGACGGCCTCCCGGTCCGGGCCGGCTGGGCTGGCGGGCGGCGTCGGCGGTGGAGGCCGGAAATGGGCCGTCGTGAGAGGCGTCTTGAAGGTGAATGCGGCGGCGGCGGCGGCCGGGCGCGACGAGGGCAGCGGTTCTCTGTCGCACGGCCGGCCCGCCTTGGAGCAGTTGCGGCATATCGGCCAGCCCTCGTCGCATCGAATTCTCCGAAGTCTGCTTTCCCCAGTCCGTGATGTGTTAGAGGTGGTTGAGAGTTGGTGGGGGGGGG
>LUFD01000485.1:0-16336 GCA_003025255.1 Cordyceps pruinosa
CCACGCGCTCGCGGGCGCCGAACGGCAGGCCGGCGGGCGCCGCGAGCGTCCCCAGCGCGTACAGTGTCGTCGCGGCCTTGTACACCGCCGCCAGCTGCGCGCGCAGCCGGCGCGCCGCGGGCAGCGCGTAGCGCTCCGTCCACACCTCGGGCGCGAAGCCGGCGACGTTGCTGAGGATCGCACGGGTAGCGGCCTGCACGCCGGCGGTGGCGGTGGCGCTGCTGCTGCTGCTGCTGCTGCTGCTGCTGCGATTGCGCGCCGCCGCCGCCACCGCCACGTCGCGTCGCAGCCGGCTGACGTCGCGGATGCAGAGGAAGAGGCGCGTCGGGCAGGGGAACGTCTCCATGAGCGCGTCGGTGCAGTACGCGTACACGTCCTCGTTGGTGAAGTAGTCCTCCTCGGCCATCTGCCCGGCCGACGGCGATGTCGTGTTGGTAATAATCATGGACCTGTCGAGGGTGGCGCGGCGTACAGGCCGATGTCAGCAGTCACGGGCAGGCGGTTTTTTTGGCGGCGTGGCAGCTCGGCTTCTCTACACCGCCGCCGGGGGGAAACACTCAACGCATCAGCGAGGCCGTGACTTACATCATGACTAGAAACAGAGAGTTGCGGCGGAGCTCGTTGCTTTCGAGCGCCGCCCGGATTCCGCCCCTCGCCTCGACGACAGCTATGAAACCCCGTAAATGGTGGCGCAGTGCAGGGTTCGCCAAGGACACCTGGAGATTTTCTGATTGTCAGAGGAGAGCCCAGGGCAAGATGTGGGAGGGGGGGCGGTAAAGGGCCGTTCGGAGGGCCAGAGAGACGGTGCGCCTTTTTCAGCAAACTTACATCACCAGCGATGAGTATGGAGAGGCGAGAGAGGACCTGCTTTTCGCGGTACGTCTGCGGATTCCCAATGTCGGCGCTCAGCTCGGCCAGGACTTGGCCGTTGTAGTGGTCGAATTTGCGCCGGAGCGTCGCCGTGTCGCCCAGCAGGCTGTGCTGGTGCGGCAGCAGGTAGTGCCGCGTGTGCTGGGTGAAGCAGTGCGCCAGCACGAAGCGCACGCGGCTCGCCATGGTGTGGTCGAGCGCCCAGGAGACCTTGCAGTCGTCCTCCGCGGCCGAGTCCGGGTCCAACGGGTCAGCGGGCACGGTGCTCACTATGACGCCAACTGTCGAAAGACCAGTGTCAGCCAGGCCCACGCTTCAATACACACGCGCAGGCCCCGTCCGCCTGGCATGATGGGAAGACAGGGCTCACACTGTCTGCAGGACTTGATCCAGTCGTCCTGCAAGGGCGTGAGCCCCCCGGCGGCGACCGGCATGGGAATAAGCACCGCGCCGGCGCCCCCGCGGCCGGTGGGCAGCTCGACGGCCACCCGCACCACGGCGGGGTTCCGGTCGAAGTGGCACGGCAGCCTCAGCTTCAGGCAGCGCCCGCAGTGCGGCCTGACCTCATCGCACTTGACGTGCTTGGCACTGCGCGCGGTCAGCCATGAGCGTTGGGTCGTGGGCTCTGGACCTTCGGCAGGCGGCGCAGACGACGCGACGCAGACGCTCACGCCGCGGCCGGCATGACGCGTTGGTCCCGGGTCATGCGCCCGAATCCACGCCCCGCGGAGGGGGGACTCACCGGCAAGTGAGGCATCCCGTAGTTGCCCTCGGGGCCCATCTCTTCGTCCTCCGCAGACCAGCAGCGGACGAGGCGGCGTGAGCTGTCACAACCGCGCCATGGGTCCCGCGCGGTGCCTCGCTGCACTGCGCAGCATGTCCCGTGTCTTCCATGGTCGGCACGATCCTTCAAATTGCACAACCGGTCGGGCCCAAAGGGTGCCGCCCAGAAGTCAGCATAGTTGCATAAGCATGCTAGGTGATGAATGGTGTTACCTAGTAGTGCTGCGACAGTGCGGGGGGCTGTGCCACTCCTGTACATCTAAATGCCCTGCAGCACGCAAAGTGGCCGTATCATTTTTACAGGTAGTTATATAGGAAGGTACTTGACATATTATTCTAGATTCTCTATTATCTATTACTAGAAATATATAATACAAGATTTAAAGGATAGATATTTATTTATATAAATTCAATTCTAAGACTTCTCATATAATTTTAATACTATTAGATCAGAAGTTGTTTACTAAGTGGCCACTTTGCCCTGCATCACCCATTCGGAAAGAGTGTGTGATGTAGCCTTCAACATAGCCATAGCGACTGGATCATGGGCCACGAGGTGCGTACTCCCTAGAGATAACAGGCTTTCACAATGAGTTGTTTGTCAATTGGGTGTCTTTTCCAATATCCGTCTATGTACGTAGTTTACAGAAGCAATCCGACCACCACTGTGTTCGTGTAATGGAGCGACATGTTCCATGTGCCAAATGGCGAGAGGAATATACCAAGAGAAATAATAGCCACTACAGGACGGAAGGAAAGCTAGGCAATAGTTCCCCTTCTCTGAGCAGAATAACTGTTGTTCCCAAGTGTATGTATGTGTGTGTTGTGCGTGCGAAAGAAGAGGGTATCTGGTGTATATGGAAGACAAAAAGAAAAGGAACAGTGTACGGTAGAGTGTGTAATGAACAAGAGAAAGGGATGGTGCATCCAGCAACAATAAGAACAAATGAAACAAGAAAACAATGAAGCCCAGCCAAGAAAAAAGACCGCGAATTATTGCTGAAAGTAGAAAGAAAGAGCCAACACTGCGTTGGTAGCCAAAGAAAGCTGCGCCATGCTTGCCAATGAAGAGTATTCTCAATGCGCGGCGTTGAAAAGTGATGTGGAGTGTAGTAAAACAAAGGCGTCGAAAGAATGTGTCGGCACTCCTGAGGGGAGCTGGGAGGCACAGGCATGGCGCGGCTCGGCGGGCGATTTATGAAATGAGAGTAGAGTGGTGAGGTGTGACATGTGTGACTACCAGGCCATGCATGCGAGATGATGTGTAGATTATGCGGCTATTGCGTTCGATTGTGACTGTTATGAGCCGTCTTCGCCTGGTGGCAGCTCGATGCCGCTGTCGCGGTCCGGTTGGGCTCTGGGTGGTGATGAAGACGCAGATTCCTTCGTAGCCATGTCTTGGTCATCAACATCTTGGAAAGATAGATCGTAGTCATCCTCGTCGACGGGTGCGAGTACATGGCCGCCGAATTCAACATCGGAAACACGAACGTGGTACTCGAGGGCCTTTTGCCCTTCCTTGATCAGCGCCTCGGTCCAGCTCAGGCAGCGCTTGATGCTCTGGTTCATTTTTTGGCTGTCAACCAGCAGCTCCTGATGCTTTGTCAGGTCAAGCTGCAACCGTTTCTCATCACGCTTGCGACGCATAGTGCCGACGGAAATGGCAGACAAAGATGCCGTGTCGGTCATGGAGATGTCAGACTCTTCAATGGAGTCGTCAAATTCCTCGTCATCTTCTTCTTCGGTCTGGTCGTTCTCACTAAGATCGGAAAGATCCACGGCGGGGTCGGTAAGGACCGCGGATACCACACGGCTGTTAGGCGCCGATGTGAGGGACAGACGACCGGAGCGAGAAAGGCGGCGATAACGACGTAGCTCGGCAGTCTGTTTCCGAAGTTGCCTCTCTAGCGTTCGATTGATAGCTTCGAGTGATGCGTTTGTGATTTCCAGGTCCTGAACCTTGCGTTCCCTGCGCGCGTTGGCGACGAGTTCGCTTACACTGTCGGAAAAGTGCGACTTGCTCGGGCTCTGCGGTTCCGACAAGGCGTCCCCTTCATCATCAGATCCCTGCAATTCCTCTGCGGCATGCAGAAGCGAAGCCATGGTCATGGACGTCTGTAATATTCCGGGGCTGGCCGGCGGCGACACGTTGGGCGATATTGCCAATTTTGGGGTCAGCTGCAGCTCTGGGCCAGGAGTATCGTGGGCCCGGGATTGACGTCTGACAGATGTTGGCGGCGCTTCGATGCTGACTCGTCTAATTCCACGCTGACCTTCGGCATTTTGTGCAATGATGGAGGGCGGACTCGTTGGTAACCTATTTGGCGAGGCGGGGGGCATGGCAGTTCTCAGAATGGGACTCAAAACCGGCGCAGACGATGAATTATGCTTTAGGGGTGATGTAGGACGTTGAACCACGCCAACAACGCTGGCAGAGGAACCCAGGGGAGGGCGACCTCCGGGCGGTAGACGAGGTCCCGAGCACAGGGCAGAATTGGAAGTAGAGCTGGGGAAGGGCGGCTTGGGTTCCATTTCGGGCGTCCCATTCGCGTAAAAGAACTTGTTCGATAAAGGATCCAGTGTACTGGGATTCGGAGGAGAGAGCAACGGCGCAGGCTGCTGCGGTGTGGTGGTGGCTGGGCGATCTGCGCCGTTGGGAGTTGCATTGGCGTATAAGAAGGTAGGACCTTTTTGTATGGTGGGTGGCGGTTGGCGCTGCTGGCCAGGGGTTTGTACATTCTTTGCATCGCTGGCGTAGAAGAACTTGTTGGTATCGCTTGCATCGGCCGGCATATCGGGTGGCTTGAGGACAGCCTCTGGAGACGTTGTCAGGCCCAGGCCGGCCGGGCGTGGACTGTCACGATCCCAGCCATTGGCGCGGTTATCCGGGTTGGGCGTCGTGGTGGGAGTGCTGTTTGTGCTGTCGACACGGGTCTGCCTATGGCCGGTGCGAGGAGTCACATTTGTTGCAAGAAAGGCTGAGACGGGAGAGGCCGCATCGGCGAGAGCGGTGGCGGTCCCTTGAGGTCTCCTGGCTAGCGAACCAAGAACGGGGGTGCCTTTGGAGGCAACCTTGGGGGTGAGAGGGGCGGGACGGTGTGCGGCGGCTCGGACGACGGAGGGCGGCTGCCTTGGCCTATCTCCAGGCGGCATGGTGAGGCGCGCAGAGGCAGTGCTGTGGTTGAGGCCGGGCGTTACCAAGTGCTCATGGTTGCCGCGAGGCCGGGGAGGAAACGCGGCAGCGGCCAGGACGGGATGCAGAGCAGCAGCGGGTGGATAGAGACGGAGGCTGTGTCGTTGCGTCGAATACGTGGACGGTGTAGAGGCGGCGAGGGGTCGACGATAGGGCGAGAGGCTCTGGCGGCGTAGCTGAGGGTGGCGGTCGGCCCTGTCTATCTTGGAGGTTGGCGAGCCGCGTTCCAGAGTCGGGCCTGAAGGTGGCAGAGGGGCTCGACGAGGAAGGCCGCGAGAGAGCGGCGGCAGAGGGGGGCACGGATGCTGGCGTCGTTCGTTGGGGTTGCGGGTGCAGGGAGCTGGTCGTGTAGACAGTGAAGCGGCGAGGATGTAGGCTGGCAGGTGCATGAAAGCCCGACGTTTTTTTTCTGGGTCGAAAGGAAACAATCACGGACGGACCAGGACGAAGGCTAGTAGTAGTATGGTGATGGAGGAGCACACCATCATCTCAGGACTGGCGCGAGGTAACGTTAGAGTGCAGACAGCGAGATGAGTGAATGGCTCACGCAAGCGAGTGACATGAGACAGGGTGACAGATGGGTGCGACAAGAGGTACCTCGAGATTACAGCGGACTTGATAGGGGTATAGGGGGGCACGGGGGCCTTAAACGGAGCGGCAGCCCAGTTTTCGGCGGGTGACTACAGGGGGCTTCGGTGCGTCAGGGCTTGACAGGCAAACACGGGACGCAGCCATTGCTCATGTGCCGGTTCGTGTTTTCATGACGGGGCAGGTATTGGATGTCTTGGTCCAACTCGGGATATTTTGGGTCTTGTTCTGATATAGCTTGGTGGCCTATGCCTATGCACTTAGTATACACAGAGGTCCTGGGATACGCGTCTGAGGAGGTTAGTACCTGTATAACTGTATCCCTGCACAATTGTCCACCCGAGCTGTTATGAAGACACAAGTGACTGACGGCTGACTGTGTCATATAGCCAAAGTGAAACGGTTCCTTACAATCAAAGTAGCAGGCAGCAAGCACCCAACCACCAAACGCAACCCAGTGCACATGAAACGCAACCGCTGGCTTTGTTTACCTCGTCTTTTGTTTACTTTGCTGCGCGGCGTTCCCAGGGCTCTCCCTAGCGCTTCCGCTGCAACTCCACTAACCCTCTTGGGACGAACGCTGGGGATGCTCTTTGAGTGGTTGCTCTCTGGTCACTGTTGCTGAATATGCATTAAACAGTCGCTGCATAACTGGCCGTGATATAGCCTGGCTTGACTGTTGCATAAACATCCATGATTGCATGTGCATTGACGTAATGAATGGTGGGCTACTTGCTATTGCACGATATATCCCTCCCACATGCCTGTTTAATCACCTGCCTACCTATGCCCAGCATTATTCTTTTACAGCCTGTCCATTTCCACGCTCTCTCCTACTACGTTGTAACGTGTTGGTCGCGCGTTCCACCTTCTAACCGGTGTTTGAGCCAGCATTCTACCCAAGACATTGTACCTCCAAACACGCCGTCCGCGAACAAACCTGCCAATCATTGCCATCTACCCTCTTCCATCAGTAGCCGGAATCCTTCCTCAATCGCAGCTTCGCCGTTGCCAATCTCACACCCCAAATCTACGCGCACTCAAGTCAACGCGTAACCCTGGCCGATAACCAGCCACTCTTATGCGCCGCCTTGCAAGCGCCCGCCCCGCCTGCGCCGCCACGCCGCCACACGTGACCTCATCATGCTGCATGCTGTCTTCATCATCCATCACCATCCTCGCTTCCTATCCAGATACGCCCTCTTTACCTCATCTTTATCTGTAACCATTCCTACATCTATGGAAATCAACCTACCAGTCTCGTCACCGCCCTCTTCAGTGCCTCAAATCTCCGTATGATACAACCCCCGGCCACATGGCCACTCCGATAAGGCCAACCGACGACGGAACCTTGGACGCCGACGTTGCGTCACCAGCTGTTGGTCATGTAGGAGCGTTTCTTGACAGCTCCCACAGCGCAAACAATGTCTTGCCAGGCTCTCCGTCGCCACGCCGACGATGGTCCATGACCCAGCTGGTTGACACAACCGTGCAGGGTACCTTCAACACTGCTTCGCGCTTCGTCCATTGGCTCGACACGACTCCTGGCCGTGGTGTCCTGAAATGCTCCATCGCCTACACCCTGGCCAGCATGGCCACCTTTGTGCCGTTCTTGTCCGACTTTCTCGGCAAGCCGGATGGCAAGCACGTCGTTGCCACCATCACAGTGTACTTCCACGCTGCGCGCTCCACTGGCTCTATGATTGAGGCCATCTTCATCGCCATCGTTGCTGTAGCCTACGCCGAGCTCGTATCCCTCATTTCCATGGCCACCTCTGTGCTCGTTGGCTCCGTCTTTGGACTGGTCACGCTGGCTCACGTGCTCGTCGTCGTCGTCTTCATCGGCGGTGGCTTTGGGTTCATGGGCTGGACTAAACAGCGCATGAACAACCCCCTTGTCAATGTCGCCAGCACACTGGCTTCTCTTGCCATCATTTCTGTTGTCACCAAAGAAACGGCCGTCATTGATAACGTTTTTTCTAACCGAAAGATTGTCCAAGTCTTCAAAATGCTCATCATGGGCATTACTTGCACCGCCGTCGTTAATTTGCTGCTCTGGCGAGTCTCTGCACGCCAGCTTCTGCGAGCATCCATCACGCAATCGTCAGTCTCACTGGGTAGCATGCTTTCTGACGCCACTGCCAGCTTCCTAACCAGCGCCAACCAAGAGGCCACTCCGCCCGACTTCCCCGACTCCTATGCTTACTCGAAAGCGCACTCCCTGATGTTGAAGCACCTCCGTGAAGCCAAATTCGAGCATTACCTGCTCGGCCATGTCCAAATATACAGCCTCGAAAGATCCACCGTCAGATCCATAGAAACGTTAGCTCAGTCTATTGGCGCTCTGCGAAGTGCTGCCAAGGCTCAATTTGCGCTGCTGAATGGCGACGGTCGCGATGCCATCCTCTTTCAGATCCACAGTACTTCGGCAACGCCCCATGTTAGCAGAGACATCGATCCGTTTTCTTTCCTCGGCCCTGTAAGCTCCCTCACGGCAGATACAGGCTCAAGAGATGCCCCAAACCTCCGCGCCGCCGGGCGGCTATTCGTGGATTTTGCCGGCGCTGTTAGACGCCCTATGCAAAACCTGTCCAACATACTGTGTCAAGTACTGACGCAGATGCCGTTTGCTGGTTCGCCCGACTACGCCATTCAAATAAACGAAGCACTGCGCCAAGAGCTGACAAAAGCGTTGGAAGTATTCAACAGCGCCCGTGCTGATGCGTTGCAAAGCTTGTATCATCGCATCCAGCAAGAAAACGACAGTGGTCACCCTCAAATAGTATTGGAAGAGGTTGCTGCGGCGTGTGGCCATTTCTCATTTACCTTGCAGAGCTTTGGTGAGGAAATGAAGACTTATCTGGATGTGCTGGAGGATCTTAAGCACAGTTACGACCGTAAACAGCGCAGTTGGCGCTGGCTACTCTGGTGGCGGGGGAGAAAATCCGATACAGACCTGGCAGTACTGCCCTTTGACGCACAGGTGACCGAAGTTCTTGTTAAGCCCATTAGAAAGTCAGCTGTCCCAGCAGGTATTCCCCGTTCTATGAGAGAACGGCGAGATACCTACAAGTGGGATGCAGCTCCGAATGCGAGTAGGATCCTGTCCACATTGTCACAAGCCTTTCTCCAGCTCATGCGGAAGATGGCGAGTGACGATGGTAAGTCAAAGTGAGTATTATGAGATTGAGGGCAATAGAACTGACCACGAATAGTCTTGTTTGGTCTCAAAGTTGGCATCGGCGCCGCACTTTGGGGCATGCTCGCATTCATTGAGGCGACACGCGACATGTACAACCATTACCGAGGCGAATGGGGGCTCTTGTCATTCATGATTGTGTGCTCCATGACGGTCGGCGCTTCCAACACCACGGGATGGGCTCGATTCATGGGAACCTTCGCGGGTGCCTTCTTCTCCCTGTTCAACTGGATGGTTAGCCAGGGCAATGGCGTGGCACTTGCTATCTTGGGAAGCTTCGTGGCATTCTTTAACTTTTACCTCATTGTTGCTTGTGGTCGTGCGCCCCTCGGACGCATGACAATTCTGGCATACAACGTGTCGACCCTCTATGCCTATTCGCTCAGCCAAAAGGTTGATGATAATGATGAAGACGAAGGCGGTATCCATCCCATCATGATGGAGATTGTCACGCATCGTGTGATATCCGTTTGCGCGGGCATCTTGTGGGGGCTTGCCGTGTGCAGATTTGTTTGGCCAATCTCCGCGCGCCAGAAGTTCAAAGAGGGCATCTCAGTGCTCTTCTTACAGATGGGCCTCATCTGGCGCCGCGGACCGCTTGCTATCCTGCTGCGCTCCGACTGCTCACAGAGCTACCTCAAATCTGGCGAGCAAGTTGCCTTGCAACGGTACGCTGACCGCCTTGAGTCCCTCCGCCACAGCGCCGCGTCAGAATTCGAGCTGCGTGGCCCTTTCCCGTTCGAAGCCAACGGACGCATCTTGAGCAGTGTAAACCGCATCTTGGACGGTTTCTATTCCATGAGTCTCGTCGCGCAGCGTAAAGCAAGCCTCTCCAGCGGCGAGCGTGCCTTGCTCGAGTTTACAGCACCAGAGCGCGCTGTGCTCTGCGATCGCATCTGCCACATCTTTCAAGTGCTGGCTAGCTCCACGATGCTGGAATACCCACTGACGGACGCGATACCGAGCATCGCCCGCGCGCGGGACCGGCTTTTGAGCAAAGTCTTTGAGTTTCGAGAAGCGCACGCGGCGCGGCGGCTGGCAGTCTTGGGCGTTGGCTCACCATCCAGTCCGCAGCCAGGACTGGCTTCGTCGGAATCGGGGGTTGCTCTAGATGTTGCGGTTAGTGAGAGGGACTACGCGCTTCTGTATGCGTATGCACTTGTAACGGGCCAGGTGGAAGATGAGCTGAAGATTACAAGGCAGGAGATTGAAGGCCTGCTGGGATTTCTGAAAGACGACCCGCTCCTCACCGAGTGAGAGGCAAACCAACTCGACTGCTTGTACACAAGATTCACCACTGCGTAGCTCTATACACTTGCCCGTGTATCAACGGAAACTCTAGCTACCATGGCATGTCATTATCTATCAAATGATGCAAAAAAGTATACATCACCCGCTAAGGTTCTAGTAATTGCGTCGATATTTACAGCTTGAGCCGGCCAGCCTCAATTTTTTCCCAGTCCTTGATGTTGAACGGCACATACGTGTCGCCCCTGAGCCAGAACATGGTAGCGTCGCCCTGGCGGTCCCCCGCGGACGGCTTGACGCCCAGCTTGCGCAGGTTGTACTTTTGCTGCTTGTTGGTGCCGGTGGTGTCGGCGCCGAGCTCCGGGACGACGCGCAGGAACAGGGGCACGGCGTACGCGGGCAGCGCGGCGCGCAGGTGGGCGGCGAGGCTGCGGAGCGTGTCGTCGGGCGGGCGCGGGGCGTCAAGGCACGCGGTGACGCAGCCGGCGCGGCCGTCGTGGTGCGGCAGCTCGACGCCGTAGACGTTGGCCTCGCGGACGGCCGGGTGCAGGCCCATGACCTGGCTGACCTCGGCGGTGGACACGTTCTCCGACTTCCAGCGGAACGTGTCGCCGATGCGGTCCACGAAGAAGAGCAGGCCGTCGCCGTTCTGCTGCAGCACGTCGCCGGTGCGGAACCAGGCGTCCCCCTTGCGGAAGACGTCGCGCAGGACCTTGGCGCGCGTCGCCCGCTCGTCGTTGAAGTAGCCCTGGAAGCGCGCCTCGAGGTCGCCGGGCCCGTCGGGCAGGCGGAAGAGCATCTCGCCGGGCGTGTTGGGCCCCGCGAGACGGCACAGGCCGGTGGCCGGGTCGCGCGCGGGCGCGTCGGCGGCCCAGTCCATCTCGGCGAGGGCCGTGTCGCGGCCGACGAGCGCGCGCAGGAGCCAGCCGGCGCGGCCGATGGCGCCGACGCCGTAGTCGTTGCTCGACAGGTTCCACGTGGCGAGCGTGCCCTCGGTCGCGCCGTAGAACTCGGCGACGGTGCCGACGCCGAAGCGCTCCTGGAAGCGCTTCCACACGTCCGGGCGCAGGCCGTTGCCGAAGGCGATGCGCACCGCGTGCGCGCGGTCGAGGTCGGCGCCCGTCGCGGGGTCCCGCTGCGGCGGCGCCGCGAGCAGGTAGCGCAGCGTCTCGCCGACGTACTGGATCACGGTCGCGCGCGAGGCGCGCACCTCGGGCCAGAACGTCTTGGTCGAGAACTTGCGCCCCAGCGCGAGGGTGCTCCCGCCGATGACGGTGGCGCAGAAGCCGAGCATGGACGCGGAGGCGTGGTACAGCGGCATGCACTGGAGGGGTGGTTAGCATCGCGTTCCGAAAGGGCACAGGGAGAGGGGGAGGGGGGGGATGAGAGGACTCACGGTATACATGATGTCGTCTCCGCGACCTAGGAAGCTGACGCTGAACTTGGAGCTGACGATGAGCTTTGCCCACGAGACAATGGCCGGCTTCGGCAGGCCCGTGGTGCCGGACGTGTAAATGAGGATGCCCATGCTGCCCGTGGCCTTGTCCGAGCGGTCGCTGTCCGGCTGGCGCACCGGCTCCGTCGCCCGCGCCGCCGCCTGGCGGGCCTCGTCGAACACGACGATCCGCACGCCGGCCGCCTCCCGGCGCACGACGTCGTCCTCGAAGTGGCCGGCCACGCCCGGGTCCACCAGGCAGACCTTGGCGGTCGACGAGCGGACGCAGTGCGCGAGGGGCGCGCTGGTCAGGTTGAAGTTGATGAAGGCGGGCTTCGCGCCGATGCTCCAGAGCCCCCACCAGAGGAGGAGGAAGGTGTCCGAGTTCTGGAAGTCCAGGGCGACGACGTCGCCGGGGCGGACGCCCAGCTGCGCGCGGAGGTACGCGCCGTGGCGCAGGATGCCGTCGTAGAGCTCGCGGTACGTGTGGGCGCGGCCGTCAAAGAGCAGCAGCGTCTTGCCGGCGTGGCTGGCGCTCGTCGCGCGCGCCTCGAGGGCGTAGAAGAGGTTGAGGCGGTCGGCCCAGCCGCCGTAGGCGATGCCCGCGACGCCCCGGAGGATGCCGCCCAGCATCAGCGCGTCGTACCAGAAGGACGACCGCGCGTTGAGGTAGGCGGCGGCGCCGACGGCCGCGGGCACGGCGAGCGCGAGCGGCACGGCTGCGGCGGCACGGTCAGAGGGAGAGCGGAGGAGAGAAGGCCGCTGTGAGATGGAGATGCTTACAAGACATGGCGGCGGACAGTTTAGCCCTTTCCCCCCCTGGCAAGGCGAGTGAGACAGGTGGCTGAGAGAGCGCCGCGCGGTGGGAGGACGGTGTAAGTCGAGGAGCAAGCGCTGGAGAAACGGTGCGAGGAGGCAAAGGGGAAAAGGACGACAAAAACTCGACTGGCCACGTAGCAGCAAGATACGAAAAGCAAGATCAGATCAGATCAAGATCAGGGGACTTGCCGCGGCTGTTCACCCTCCCCCCGTTGGTTTGTTCCTCTATATAGGGACTGATTAATACAAGCAACTCCGCCGCAGCTTCGGGTGTGGAGCAGCCAAGCTCGGTCGCGCGACTCTAGATACAAACCCTGCCCTCCTTTTTTTTCCTGCTGCGTCGATCTAGCGTTGGAAGCCGAGGCAGAAGCTTGCCGAAGGCTGATTCTTCCTAGCTGACCCCTCAGTTTCCCCTCATTCAGCGGCGTCGCGTCAGCTCCCGCCTAACTACCGGTGCGGTGGCCTTGCGGGGGGGAGCGGGAGCAATAGGGGACCGATTCTGTGCCTTTGTTTTTTGTCCCCCGTCCAGGGCGTGCCGGCTTCTTGTCCCTGTTCGTGGCGAAGTGAAGTGTGATTGTGACTGGGTTGAGGTACAATGCGCAGGCTTGCGTATGAAGGCTCCAGTGGTCGGTGGTACAGCTCGTAGATTTATGTCGATGCGAGATGTGCTGCGCCCTCGGAACAAGTTCTTGTACAACTACGGCACCGTCATCTTCCCTTATGCAGGTTGTGCTCGACTTCTCAACACCACCCCGGCCCCCTCCTCGATCACCGCCACCTGGGCGGCCGTGCGACAGAGCCGGCACCCAAGCCGCAGTCCGCTCCCGCTCCATTTCCGCTCTAGGCAAATCGTGGGACAGAGCCTCCAATATAGCGAGTTGCGAGTGGCCGAGCTCATTGCTCGCAAAAACAACGTTTATGAATAGTGTCCCGTGCGGAGAAGGAGCGTTGCACCGGAGAGCAAAGCCGGCTCTCATTTGCTCTGCGGCACATAGGCAAAGGCTGCTACGGCTTTGAATGCGACGGCCTGCGGTTGACCGAGATACGGAAGTTCAAATCCACTGTTCAGGCGGCTTGTGCTTCATTCTCAGGCTTGTGGATGCTGGGGCGGCAACAGACAGAGAGGTAACTAGGTGCCTACTCATTACACCTGTTACGCAAGCACCCAACGGCGTGTCCAAAGCAGTTGGAGGACTGTAGAAGACGTTTGTTGTAAATAGGGCGGTACACAAAGGGGTCGGGCCGCGCAATCACTTGAGAAAGGAGTCCCTTCTGCAATACGCTCTATGCGGCCACAATATTTTTTTTTTTCATTACATCGCCTCTCGGATTGAAGATTTGATCATTGGTTTCATGGATAAAACAAAAAGTATTCTTCTTACATGTACATTATTAGAACACCATAACCCGTAAGACATGATCCTTGACACCAGCACACCATTGTACAAATTGATTACAATGGCAGCGATTGCACCGCAAATTCTCTGCATCATACGTTTCATGACTTTCAATTTACCCTTGATTTTCTGCTCGTCCTCTCCCTTCTCTCTTTCACCTGCATGGCTGCCGGGATCATTTGCACCCAGGCCCTATTCTATCCGCCATCCCACCCCAGCCACTGCTATTCACAATTCACCTTTGAAGCCTCATTTGTCAAAAACCAATTCTACACAACTAGAAAGCGCGCGTCAACATGTAAAAGCCCAGACGCAAACCATCTTCTTTGCCCCGGCGCGTCGGGGTGCCATCGCCCCACAGCCAGTGCCACCGTCCCGGCTTGCCATCGCCAGCTCCCGCCAATGAAACCATCCACCTTTCCCATCGCGACCATCACCAAAAAGACGCTTCTTGCAAGCCGACCAACGCGCCTCTGCGCCGTTCGCCTCTCCTTTGTGCTGCTCTTGCTGTCAGGCGCGCGCTCTCCTGCCATGGGCCTCATCGGTCTCTCCCTCATCGTCGCCTCCGTTGTCTACGTCGTCATCCGCCCGCCGTCATGGCTCCCGCCGACGCTCCTCGCGTGGCTGCCGCGCAGCCCGAGCACGCGCGCCGTCGCGGACGCGCGCCGGCGCGATGACCGCAAGGAGGAGCCGAAGCAGACACGGCCTCCGCCTCCGGCGCCGTCGATAGCAGCCGCCCGCGACGCGGACCGTGCCGCCATGCCGCCGCCGCCGCCGCCTCCGGTGCAGACGACGGCGTTGGCGCAGCCGCCCTCCATCGCCGTTGACCAGGACGAGCCGGACGAGTCTCCCACGACGCCAAAGGCCACAGCCGCGCCGCCGCCGCGCAACATGCCGCCGCCGCCGACCTTCTCCCTCTCGACCGAGGCCATGCCGCCGCCGCCTCGACCGACCCCCTCCACATCCTCCTCCGCGTCCGCCTCGCTCATGATGCCGCCGCCGCCGCCGCCTCGTCCTCCCACGCTCAGCCAGTTCCCCGCCGCCCACTCGGCCCAGCGCGCCCGCGGGCCGGTCCCCAACCGCAGGCCCCCCCCGTCCGCGCCCTCCTCCTCCGGCGGCAGCCTCGCGCCGCCCCCCACGCACAGCGCCGTCCCGGCCAAGCCCAGCCGGCAGGTGACGCTCGAGCCGGGCCACTCGCCGCTGGACTGGGCGCGCCTCGCTGGCGGCCCCGCCGCGGACCTGCGCGGCCTCCCCGCCGCGACGCCGTACCTGCGCGTCACCCCGTCCATGCTCCGGCGCCAGACCGGCCGCAGGGGCAAGGACGCGTGGATGGCCCTCAACGGCAAGGTCTACAACGTCACCCCGTACGCCAAGTTCCACCCGGGCGGCGTCCCGGAGCTCATGCGCGGCGCCGCGCGCGACGGCACCCGCCTCTTCGGCGAGGTCCACCCCTGGGTCAACTACGAGAACATGCTGACGGCGTGCCTGGTGGGCATCCTGGTCGACGAGCCCGCCGCCGGCCAGCCGCAGAGCGAGATGGAAGCGATGGATTAGCGTCTTCGGAGCTACCGCTGTGCATATGTAATTGGCGTTTTGGTTAGAATGGAAACCATTGGCATGCTGCTTCGCAGGGTGCGGGCAATACATCAGAATAGAAGAGATACCCCTGGTAATAGAACCATGTTTCTTTCCTCATGTACGGTAGTATGCCGTCTGTCGCGGCTTATTGCAATGCACTGGTTTATGCACGCTAGTCTCTACGTCATACCCCTAACGTCTCCGGCCAAATCTGAAATTGGGCTCATCGCCACTGTCATCTTCACTGTCGTCCACCCGGATTGGCTGAGGCGGCAGCCGTTGTCGTTTCGAAGACGACCCGGACAGTGGGTTGGCCGCTGCCCGTTTACCCAAGCTCTGTGACGTTTGCGCCGACGACTGGCTGCGGCTGCCTCGGGAACTGGCAGTCCCCTGAACGCCTCTCCGACCGTACGACCCCCTTGGCGGCTGCGAGTCTTCCTCATCGTCCGAGTCTGCGGCATCGCCATCGCCCCTGGTTTCTTTAGGCGCTTCACGAACCTTGTCCGCGTTTTGGTTCGCGCGGCTGGCTAGTTGCGAGATGGGCGGTGGCGAGTCTCTTCGTGGTGCCGACTGTAGTCGGGTGGCCGAGTTTGTGCGCGGCCCGATTTCATCCTCAAGCCAATAGTTGTCTCCCACGCCGAATGTCTTGCTCTGCACCTCGTCAACAGTAATGATTGTTCGCGCGGGTTGTCTACCGACTACTTCGCCGCGACGCCGAAACTTTTTAAAGTTCTTGATGCCGTTCCATTTCGGATCCCACCGGCCGTCGGCAATATCCTGGTCTCGGGTGCGCATTGTGCTGTCTGGTTTGCGGAGCTCAATCTCCTCGACAATATTCAGTCGCCGAATCTCCGCTAGGTCGATATCGTCAGGAAGCTGCGCGAGATCCTCTTTTTCGGCTCTCGCACGAGCTTCTTGTTCTCGGCGGTGTCTGGCAGCTTCGGCCAGGATATTGATTTCTTTCTTTTCCTTCTTCACAGGCTTTGGCGGCTCTGGTGGGGGTGATTCTGGGACTTCTTCTGCCAAATCATTTCCCATGGCTATTCTTTGTCGCTTGAATCTGGCAGCGGCTGGTGCCATTCCTTCCATAAGGTCGTCTTCCTCTGGCGCACCCCTCTTTTGCGTCGCGTTCGAGTGATGCTCGGCAGAGTGGTCGGGTTCTTGGGATACGAACAAGCCGCTCTCCTCGATGACTTCAGTTGGCTGGGTCGCCGCAGCGGCGGGGG
>LUFD01000486.1:0-13227 GCA_003025255.1 Cordyceps pruinosa
CCCCCCCCCCCCCCAGCAGTTTTGCCTCGCCCAAGTGTGTAGGGGCTCTGGGATTGGCCCCGGTTACGCTGCAGACGACACGCCCCATAGCTAGCCAGCCCGGTTCGTACTTGACCTGGTGTTGCGGGAGACACCGGGGCACGGTCTGCTCGGGGCGGGCACGCTCTCGAGGATGCTACACCACGGTGAGGTGGCGAGCTTACGCAGAGGACGAGTAGCAGGAACAGGGAAACAGGTGATAAAGCGGAGGGTGTGATTGGGCGGCGGCCGTGGTTTGATCGCTAGCTCATGCGGGAACCCTCATGACGGGCGTCGAGGGCACATTGGATCACGGGCTGCTCGGGCTCAGCCACGGACTCGTCGACCCCCCCAGGCGGCGCGTGGCCCGCTAGTCACCTTGCGCCAATATGTGCAGGCCGCTCACCAGGACTCGTGGTTTGAAGCCCGGCGACATGAATCTGCCCGGGCGAGCCTGGGTGTCGTCGGAAGCTTGCCGAGGCGGGACCGTGATTTGAATCATCTGCGTGCCGGGGACTACGTAGGCTTTGCCATGGTTCTCTACCGGGGAGGGCAGGCCTTGGCCGAAGAGAGAAGGAGAGATGGAAAAACATTCAGGATGGTTGGTTGGGTTGGGTTGCTGTTGCTGCTGCGGAGGCGATGGAGACTGGACGGGCGGCAGCGGTCCGTGTTTTAGTGGCCGCACTCGCAGTCGCTTTTACAGTTTGCACTGTTTTTTTATCCATCTCTGCATATTTTCAGCTCGCAAGATGTTCACCTGTATTCTGAACTGAACTCTAATGAAAAAAACTTGCATCTGTCTCATCGCCTCCCACCGCACCGCGCTACGTCATTGCTGCTGCGGCCGCCCGCAGTAAACGAGCCGGAAATTTTGTAGATGCCACTCTTTTCTGCGAAAAGGACGAAGCCCCCCTCCCTGGCTCCTCACCGCGGGGCACGGGAACAGACCGAGATTCTGGCAGACGAGCCCGGGGCTGGGGCGGTAAGCGAGGCGCAGGCCAGCGGCTCGGTTGAATCAAGGGCCTCCGAGACAAGGTACGGAAAAAGCAAAAGCAGGGACAGGGACAAAGCTTCAGCGGTGCGGAATCAGCAGCGGCCAGGCTGCGTGTTGTCTCTACCTCACGGCTGCGGGCTGGGGGGTATCCTGGGGTTTGTAAGTCGGCGCCGGTTATGCCGGATGAGGAGGAATGGAATCATTAGGCGTAGCACCAGCAAGTTATGAATTACACGTAATGAAGCAATGCCGAAAATAAAACAGGCCGGCCGAGTCCCGACGAGATGGTGCTGCATTCAGCTGCACAAGTCCCCCAGACCAAGTGCAGCTGAACTTATGCAAGGCACAACCTTGCCATGCCAAGAGCCGGCCAACTTACACAAGCTCTTCCCTTCCCCCGGTTCCCCGTCCCTCGCTGCGTGTGATATCTCGGATACGTACAGCAACAAACCGTGAGATGATTGGTCACCCGGGCCTTCCGACGCGGCCTGGCATGGGAGAAGGCTCGTCCGTGTGCGACGTGACAAGACAGCGAAGGTTTGTCATGGGGGGACTCAAGACGGCCAGCGCCGTCTCTTGCCATTCGAACCAATGCAACGCATGAGTAGTCAAACTTGCTCCCGCGCCATGGAGTGCATGGCGTGGCCCGCCGGCCGCCTCTTCCCGAGCCCTTGCCCGGAAGAGGGAACCCAGGCCTGGGGGAGGTGCATGGAGAATGCGACGCTGCAAAACAATTGCGTGCTGGTGGCCACAGATGTAGGCGCCGCGGCGCTCGGGTATATGTATTTCGCTCGAAGCGACATCATATTGTGGCCCGGTAGGGTTTCACCATTCTGGCAGGGCATTTCGCAAGAGAGATTATGCTCAGCTGCATCACACCCAGTCCTCTTGTCCTCCCTTCAGGCCAGATCCCTCTTCATCGACACACACCACCTGCCCCGTGTTCCGCTCTGCAGCAACGCTAATGTGCGTCCCTCTCGCTGTGCACCAACGGGCATGCCATCACACACAACCTCACCACGCACGCACACCTGCGCTAACTCGCCGTGGCTAGAGTTCCCGACGGCGGCCCGCTGGCGACGGGGTCGTCCTTCGTTGTCGCTTCGGAGGATTTGCTTACACAGTGAACGGCGTTGGCGCGCCGCGGGCCAGCACCTGGAGGACGGGGTGCAGCCCGAGACAACCTTTGGCGATGCAGGCCCTGCGGGGGTCATCGCGTATCGGGGGAAGGAGAGGGGGGAATGAGGGCAGGCCGGCTAGCTTCAGGAACACTGCATAAAAGTACGCCCGGGAAACTTGCTCTGCCTCGGCTGTGTCCAGACCTGGGGCTGGTGGACTGGCTGAGCAGCGACTGGGAGACAGCAGGGCCGCGGTGCAACCTGATACATCGCAGGCGTTGCTGTGCTGCTGCACGGGGAATGAGAGACCATGCCCGTGTCTATGTCGAGAGCCCCCGGGCAGCGTCGTGTGTATCCGCCCCCGATCCCTAGACATTCGCACCGGCCCTACCAGCTTCCTCTTCTCCCAGCCGCACTGCTCCTCCTCCCCGACACTGCAGCGGCGCACACTCATTGGTCATTTGCTCTCGGCCGTATCCTCGCCCAGGCGGAGCGTTCAGTAACATCGCGACAAGCAGCGTAAGAGTTCAAGACAGTTCCCCGTCGTCGTGACCAGCACCGGCCCGCACATCTAGGAAAGCCTTTTCGTCCATCTTTGTGAGATTTTACAGATCAGCCTCGTGCACACTAGCCGACGATGCCGTCACCACTTGCGCGCATCCAGCGATCGTCGCTGCGCTCGAGACCGCACTATTACGTTTTGATTGTATCGCGTCGTCTGCTCCCGCTGGCGGATGCAGCCGGTTCTTTCTTTTTCCTTTTTTTTCCCCTGCTGTCTCCTGCAATAATCTGGAAATAACTCGCCAATACGTCATGGAGCCCGTTTTTGAACATCCCGGGAGCCATGAAACGGCCGCGGCCATCAAGGACCTCGCGCTCCATCCGCTGATCGCTTCACTGCATGTCCGGCCCAGCGGCCGTGAAGCGAAGGCGGCGCATGACTCGACGGGCCAGCCCTGCTGCTGGTCCCTGTTCAGCTACTGATAATATGGCCGAGGTGCTTGGCAGAGGCGCTCGCAGCAGACTCGGCCAGCGACCCGGGGCATCGGAGGCGGTCCGGGAAACACTGCAAGGGAAGCCGCCGTAGTATCCCATCGCGCAATCTGTCTGCCAAGGAGTCAAATCGTTTCGTCGTCTCTCGAGCGCCGAGCTACTGCCGAGTGCGCGGGTGCTGCAGAGTAGCTTATCGCCGAGGTGCAGTCTGCTAATGACGACGAGTCTGCTATAGTACTGCAGGCATATACATGCTTAAATGTATCATTTGTGACTGCTCAGCAAAGCAGCTGCAAACAGCTCCCGTACGCTATTTGCCCACGTTGCTTCGAGCCGGCTGCATCGCGCACCCTGCCACAACATGCACCTCATGCCAACTCAGTGACTTGTCACACCTGGCATGGGCAAGGAGCGCGACACGAGGCGCTCGACGCACGAGGCTTGTCCTCCCTGAGTCCGGGCTTCTGGAACGAAAGCCTCCTTTCCCTCCTGGTCACACAAGGGAAAAAAAGGTGGCGTGCTGTGTGTGAGGCGGCCCGGTCAGGCAGGGTGCAGGCTCAGCCTCGTGCGTCGGTTTTCAAGCGAGATGCTGCCTCATCTCCTTCCCGCGAACCGTGAGGGCTGTTTTTTTCGCTTCCTGTAACTAGATCGAGCTCCGGCAGAAGACGGGCATGTGCGCCGAGACATCCCTGCACAGACAAATGAAGGATGGCACGCGATGGGTTCGTGCAAGGGCCGAAATAACGGTTCCTTGGACTCATCCTGCCGCTCGGGCTCGCCAACTGCCGACGCATATAGATGGGAAGGGCCAGGGGGACGAACAGCACAGCACGCCGGCGCCTGTAAGCCAGCCTCCTTTGCGCCCGTGTCGCAGAGTCGATGCCACTTCGAGTATCAATCATCACCACCTGCCAGCAAAATTCTTCATCACACTTCTAGAACCGTTCTCGGGCCTTCCGGAGGCTCCGCGGCGCGAGCGCCTCATCCGCCCGTGGGCTTGGGGGAGATGGCCTCCAACGGCTCGAAACGCACGCCACCCACCCAATAAGGGCAGCGCACATGGGTGGTGCCTCCTCGACGGAGACCTAGCCTTGGCTGGCTGGGAGGGCCACGAGCCAATGAGCAGATGCCGTCCAGGGGAGGCTGCGGGTGGTGAAATTTGTACCAAGCATCAACAAAGGCCAGGGGGGTCTTGCAGGCGCCGGGCTGGGTAGCGTGAAGCCACACTCTCGCTTGCGATTTGATCTGTCAGTTTTTCTTGTTCCCTGGGCGTTGCATGCCCCTGTCAGACTGGAGAGGAAGAAAATATCTTGCCCGACGCCACCTCCACACCGGGAGTCGTCAAGACACCACATGGGATGGGGGACTGGCAGGAAGGCATCAGGGGCTGGGATGGCGCGGCCCTCCTTATTCGCCCGCCCCGTGGCTTCATGGTGGGCGTTTGATTTGTATTTGCTTCTTTCTCTTGTGTAGCCTCTGTTTCGTAGCGACGCGGAGTCGTCATGACCGGGGCGCCGTTGAAAATAGATTATGGAGTCCTCAGCCTCGCCGCTCGTGGCAGGAATAACGCCACTGGTGCATAATAGATGTGCAACAGGCATGCTGTGCAAGGCCCGGCGTTTTCAACGGCGTGGTCATACCGTCCACCGACCCCAACGGTGACGAGGTCACAGCCAACAGGCTTACTCGTTCAAATGATCCTCATTGAGAGTGAGGGAAGCATCGACCAGCTATTCGTTTAGTCGCTGCAATGATTGCCACGCTGCATTTGCATACCTCTGCCTGGGCAACCTTCTCCTGACCAAGTTCGAGTGAGGCTCCTCGTCTGGTGAAGCCAAGGCTTGGACCATTGGAGGGACCCGGCTGTTATGCCTCTTTTGTAGTGTAGAATCTAGGGATACCACCTGTGCAGAGTCTGTGTGAGCTTTGTTACTACTTTGCCCGCAGTATAGGAGTTGCGTTCGTGTCGGTGTTGGGCAAGGTCATACTGGTGCGCCTCCGACAGCGCGCAAGAAGCAGAAAAGCATCTGCATGAAGGCTATCAAAGCTGAATGATATATACTTGGCCTAGGAATGCCCTAATTCTTAGCGGTCCGAGAACCAAGGCGGCTTGTCCTTTGCCCGACCGCTTTCCAGGCCTTTCAGCGCCGGAGCAGCTTGACATAGGGAATAAACCGGGCTTTTGAGTCGTAGACATCGCGGAGACTTCACAGATTCATGACGAATGAGACTATTCTCCCAAGAGACTCAATTTCAATAGATATGTCTCTTTATTCCCCTAGGTCGGCGGGGTTCTCGGCCATTCTTTTTCTTCAGCTTCTTCAGCGCAAACTGCGACGGAACGGCGAATAGCAACCGTCACCGAACGAGCCCTAGTTATACTCAGACGCAAAAAATGCGTATACGAGGGGTAGATATATTGATCTCGCAATATCGGGCTTGCCATTCCCATTCTTACTAGGAACTCAACCACGGTCTCCTCAATGCACCCGCGTACTCGACCTGGTATGTGCTCCTGTCCCGGCCCATCCATTGTACTCCTTCGTTAACAACTTCGTAGGCTGGTATTGATATTCGCCTCCTGACTGGGCCACCGTCGCAACCCGACGCGCGGCCTTCAGCGTGTGTTACGCCGGGGCTGGCCATTACACATGTAGCACTCATCCCGGCGGCGCCGGCTGTGCTTCTGATCACCCCTTACGTCAACTGCAGCGGATGCTACTCGAAGCTGGATGCCCTGGACAGAGTTCTACACCAGGGATGGCCACTTCAGTGGGCGTCTCTATCAGCGATGGGAGCTTGTTGGCGGTTGCTGCTGCATCGCATCCGTGCAAGTGCGCCCGCTGAATGAGTTCTCTTGTACGGAAGCCAATTATTACACAACTACTGAAGTCGGAGGGGTGTTACAGCTTTTCTACATTGGCAAGAGCTACAGCCAGGCGCACAATGCACAGATGCACAACGGCGTCATTGGGACGTTGGGGTGAGGAGATGTTTGTATTTGGATTCCTCAGCAACAAAGGAGTAAGCCAGGTAGGCTACTGGGAAGTATTTGGGCTGATATGTATACAGCGCCCAATTATCACCATCCACAATGAGGCGTGCAATGTGCGCACACCGTCAATGTGCGCACACCGTCAATATGCGCACAACATGCGCAAACACCTCGAGTGCAGCGTTTCGACAACCGTTACTGATTCGACATGGTCAGCCACCGTTTCCGTGCGTATTATGTACAATTATAGGCTTGGCAGAGGTACCACCTGACACCACGAAAGGTGGCGAGGACACTATGGTAGTTCGAACGCCACCAAGCCACCAGGCCGTGACCATCCCTTCCTACGACCCAAATGGAAGACATTCCAGGCTGTTGTGTACATGGGAGGGCTTCCACTAGCAACAGTAGACAGGTCAAAAGTGAGCCAGGGCGCAGAGCCGCGCTTGGCGTGGGTAGCTTCGTTGGATGTGTCCGATTCCAGACCGCTGGCCGTCGCCTCCCCCGGCCCAGTCAATGGCTGGCGCCCGTATGGTTTGGTTCAACGGTGTCGCGCCGATCCTTTTGAGTGGCCGAGCGCTCTGCGATTCTGCTCGTCCTGGTATGAGGCGCATATGCACGGTAAATGAAAGGGTGTCTCCTGCATATCGGCCACTTCGATGCTGCAGGCTGGCGCGCGCCGCGCAGGGCGGTGCTGCTCGGCGACCTGTCGCATCTGCTATTGCAGCGTGGTGCCTATAAGATGGACGAGCAGTCAGCGAGCACCCTCCCCCTGTATACTGACAAGGCATACATTGGGGGGGGGAAGGCCGGTGTGCTTGCCGCAGATACGCGTACCATACCGAGAGAGCCTGGGTGCGTGGCTTGCAGCGACGGGGGCAAGAGGAAACGGGCGCGTAGGGCGATGAGCAATTTATGCAAGGCCGCGAACGGTGTTTCATTCTGAGACTTTTATGAAGTCGGCTTATACATCATGGCGCCATTCTGAATATTGCGTGCAGCGATGACCACCAATGGATCGTGACCACGCCCAAGTCGAGAAAGCATGTGGCCACAAAGGTGCGAGATATGGCTAATTTATATCCTTTTGACAATCCTGCAGATGACTAATTTGGCATAATTCCGAGATGACCTTTCGATGCTACCGCGAACATCACCGGCCGCCCGAATGGTGCTCCGTGATGGGCACACGACGGTCTGATGCCAGCACTCACTGCTTCATCATTGGGCTACGGCACCGAACCAGCCGACGGAAGCCCTCGCTCTGCCTCCCTGCCACGGCACCCGATGCCTGACGTCTTTTCGTCGCGCCCGACGAGCCTTGGGCCGAGAAGTTCGGGGTATCATCCAGGTGCCGGGTAAGACGGTTCCCCAGGTCCTGTCGTGGAACGCCGACGACGCGAAAAGGCCGCCAATAAAACGGCGGCGTCGTCGCGGGCCGACGGGAACCTCGCAGACGCCAGTCAGCTTCGCCGTTGGAAATATAAACACCACGAATCAGCAGTCGTGGTGGCGTTGGCATGTTGCAGTTCTCGGGAGGCACGGAGGAGATGTGACGAAGGGCCATGGTGTATAAAGTAGGTTGGTCTGCTGGATTCCGCCTTGCTCTTCGCCAAGTAGTTCACTAGAAACCCATACCGAGAATCCTCTCCTGGTCATGTAAGTCAAATGGCTCGCTCCTTCCTTCACGACAGCATGTGGCTGACCGCAACTGCAGCATCAGCATCACCACCATGCACTTCACCGCCGTCGCCGCCGTCGCCGCCGCCCTCGCGTCCACCGCGTCGGCCGCGGGCACGCAGATGCAGATCAACTACTACAGCGACCAGTGCAGGACGTACGTCGGCGACGTCAAGGTGACCTGGGCCACGTCGCTGTACGACAGCAAGCACAACAACTGCTACAACTACCGCTACGGCAGCTTCGTCAACATGGCCAACTGCTACGAGAAGGGAGGCTGCCAGTGCAACTTTTTCTACGGCAGGGACTGCACGGGCGCGTCGACCAAGGTCTTTGACAACCACAACTGCGTCGGCGGCGCGCAGAACCTCCAGTCCTTTGCTTGCTACTACATGTAAGGGCGACAATGGAGGGTGATGGCAGGGGACGATATGCTACTCGGAGATATCGCAATACTGCAAAATTGAGAATTGAATTTCGATTCGTAAGGCGAACGAATACCCTCGCGTCCACCTTGCCGTGGCGTCAGCACTGTCGTGAACCATCGAACCAACCCATGCCTTCATTGGTGGAATTAAGAACCAAGATTCTAGCGCGGTGATAAACTCATCTTTAAGCTTCATAGTTTGCAGGTCCAAGGTACTTTGGCTCCGTAGCAGCTGTGCCGCTTTCGTGCCCAGGGCCATACTCGCCGATGCATTGCTTGCCTAACGCAAGCTGTGGTTCGCGAGCGATTGACTCGGCCCATCGGCTTCTGCCGACACCAACTTTGTATTCTCCAAAGTTCTCTCGTCCGTACGTCCCAGCATGAGCTTATTGACCGGTGTCTGGTCCGCCTTCAACGACCTCCACCTCCAGGCCTTGACCAGCGGCTGGTCCTGGTCCCTGCCCTCCAGGATGTTGACAACCCACTTGCCAATGTTGGGCAGGTATTTGAAGGCGTGGCCGCTGCCGCCCGTGACGCACGCAAGCCCTGGCACGCCCGGCACCCGGTCGACGAGGTAGTGGTTGTCGAAGGAGTCCGTGTACCAGCACAGCCGGCTCATGGAGACGGGGACCCCGGCCTCCGCCAGCGCCGGCAGGTACGTCTTCACGAAGCCCGAGATGACCTGGTACGCCTTCTCCGGGATGTCGGAGATTGCGGTCTCGCCGGTCCACCGGGTCCGCGGCACGCTCCTGTCGCGGCCGTCGGCCTGCGCGACGGGGTTGGTGTACTTGACGCCCCGGTACCCGACCTTGAGCACGCCCCGGCGGTCGACGGGGAACCCGTACAGGCCGCCGTCGACGCCCTCGCGCTGCTTGAACATGAAGGCGGGGAAGTTGGCGTGGCTGAAGCGCTGCCGGAGCGGCGAGCCCTCCGGGATCTTGTACAGGACGACGGAGCCGGCCGTGGTCTCGCAGAGGCCGTCCAGCTCCGGGACGAGCGACGGCGTCCAGCCGCCGCAGGACATGATGACTGTCTCGGCGCGGTGCTCCTTGCCGTCGGCCGTCTTGATGCCCGTGACTTTGTCCCGCGCTTCGGCGCGGACAAGAGAGGAGAAGGTGCCAGGCTCCGCGCCGAGGACGAACTTGACGCCGAGCTTCCGCGCCTTGTACAGGGCAAAGCAGCACGCCTTGTCAGCGACCACAACTCCGCCAGTCGTATCTAGTACGCCGACCGTCTCCTTGGCGAAGGGGTTCAGTGCATGTTCGAACCCCTTGGACTTGGCCATCTTGCAGTCCTCGGCCTCGTTTGTGATCAGCGCGACCTTTTCCTCCCCCGGCGGGTTGGCGTTTTGCGCGGAAGCTCTGTCGAAGTCGCTGAGGGCCTTCTGGTCGGTACACATTAGCACGCCGTTATTGATCCAGATCGAGTCGCTCTTGGACAGGCCCAGCCCGTTATCCTCGGCGACGGACTTGATCTCCTCGTTCCACTTGTTCCAGAGCACAATGGCCTCGGAGCTGAGGTCCGTGTACTCTTTCTGGCCGCCATAGGCTGATCGGATGATCTTGGAGGCATCTATGCGACAAGGCGTCAGAGACCCGTGAGCCCGATGGGATGTAGCGCAGAGACTCACCGGCAGATGCCCCGTCGCAGCCGTCAAAGTAGGAGTACCGCGTCTTGTCGACGGGGTTGCGATCAAAGACAGTCACGTCGGAGTAGCCAGCGCTGGCCAGGTGCAGCGCCGTGCTGAGGCCAAAGATGCCGGCGCCGACGATGACGATTGGGTCTTGCTTGTTCATTGCGATTGCGTGCAATTGGGGTGGCAGGTTCTGGGCCGGGAGCTTCACAGATCAGATGGAAACCGCAGCGCAATGGACGTGGGAGCGGGCTGTGAAGAGTAACCCTCACAGAAGTAGCATTCCGGCGATTACTATTACGAGCTCGGCACTTGCGGGATTACGCGGAAGCCTGACGGGGGGCCTTGGGGAGCCGGGGGCTGCCCGGCGGACCGTTGACGGCCTGGCGATGACTTGTTCGGAAGCCACGCGAGTTTCTGCTTTCGGCCCAGGCCACAATCTTCTGACATGCAGAAAAGACGGCCCCCATTATCGGCCAACCTAGCCGAGGGCCGGGCCTTGCGTGGGATGTCAGCCACCATCAGGGTTCCTCTCTTCCCGGGCGGAGACTTCGGCCCGCACTCCAGCTTTCGATCCGTACGTGAGGATATTACTAAGATCGGGCCATGATGGGCAGCCGGAGGCCTTCAGCCGCCATGCATCGCATGACTCGGAGGGCCAGCATGACTGTGAACCTCCCGTGGCAGGGGTCATCTGGGCGGAGCCGAGCTGTGTCTGTGCGGGAGGAAATGGAATTACGCAGCCCGGGCAATTTACGGGAATATGTCGCCATGCGGAGACTTTTCATTATCTGATGGCATCCCAGAAGGGCGTTAGGATAGCGGGTGTACGTGTAAGTGCACAACTCCGATGGTCGGATTGACTGGAATGGAACTGGTGTTTTTCTTCAGCTTGGTAAGTGCTTGGAGGTCAATTTGTATTCGTGCATTGCCTCTTCTAAAATAACGTTTCTAAAACACCACGCTGGAGTCTATTCGTCACACAGTAAGCAAAGTCCGTCGTGTAAAAGCTTCATCGCCCGCAGCATATCTTGCGACGGAACGACGCATGAGATGCATCCAGAGTCGTCCGCTGTCCCGGCAGTTAGCTTTCGGCAGTCCTTCAATTCCACAGTAGAGCGGCACGTACCCTGCCGGAGGAGCGTAGAATCTATGCCCGCCGATCGCAACAGCGCAAGCGCCTGGCTCGCCAGCCGGCAATCGCCGTCGGCGCGGCTGCAGATCAGAGTAATGACGCCGGCGCTCTGCGAGGAGACGGATCTACTCTGCCCCAGCAGTACCTTCTTCGCCCACGGCCAGGAGAAAGCCCGTGCCTTGCTCCGAGGCAAGCGCGGCGACGGCCGGGCCCCGTCCGGCGTGACGAATTCCACCGTAGGCGGCCCGCGCGACGCCGCCGCCCGTCTCGGGAAGCACGACGCCGCGCTGCGTCGTACACGCAGCACGCAGACGTCGCTCTTGGCGGTGAGCGCGCGGCAGACGGCGCCCGACTTCAGCGACGCGCCGTCCGTGTCCGAGTCGTCGCTGGCCTCCGCCTTGCCGCCGGCGTCCGCGACGGTGCCCGGCGCGGCGGGCCGGCGCACGTCGCGGATGCACAGCGCGACGGGCGCGCGCGCGGCCGCGACCTGGCGGATGGCGAGCGCGTGCACGACCTCGGCGCCGTGGCGCGTGAGCGCAGCCGCCTCGGCGAGCGACATGCGCGGGACGAGGCGCGCGCCGGGCACGCGCGCCGGGTCGGCCGTCAGGATGCCGGCGACCTCCTTCCAGATCTGCAGCTGCGCGGCGCCGAGGCCGACGGCGCACAGCGCGGCGCACAGGTCCGTGTAGCCGCGCCCGACCGCGGACGCGAGCATGCCGCCGCCGGGGGGGCTGCGCCCGAAGAAGCCCGTCACGACGGGCACGCGGGCGCCGCAGGCAAGCAGCCGGGACGCGATGGCGGCGGCCAGCTCCGTGTAGGTCTCCTCGTGCGGTGGCGCGGCGGCGCGGCACGGGGGCCGGATGGCGGACAGGTCCACGTACTCGGCCTCGACGCCCTGTTGTGCGACCATGTTAGCTGCTGTACGTGGCAAGGGGCGCGGCATGCGTACCAGGTCGTGCAAGATCGCCACCATGGATAGGCAGCTGAGCTTCTCGCCCAAGCTGATCAGCAGATCCTGCAAGAGCCCGGAGTCGTAGTTGGACGACGACAGGGCCGCGGCGGCTGCGGTGGCTGTATTCTGGCTCTCGAGAGCTAGCCTCGTAGCAAGAGCAACTCTAGAGGGCTTGCTATGAAGGCATGGCGCTATGCTTGTGATGTGTTCCTCCACAATGGCGTGCAGGCTGGTCCGGAGTGTGGTCAGGGTCTCGCTATGCGGTAGGCCGCGAGCTCCTTGGGCCTCCACGGCGTTGAATATGTCTATTAATCTGCATTTTTCGATTTTGTTAGCTTCAAGACATATATACCACCGCATTCTGTACTCGAATACTTGGGTTTCGCACCGTGTTGTGGTGCCCGCCGCCTTGGACGTCGTGCTACGGGCCGAGCACACCACCGCCACCCGATTGCGGCGCAGAGTCTCCCTGCATAATGTCGCCCAAGGTTAGTTTTATGCTTCTATTTGTGCTGCCGGTACGTTTGAATGCCGGCATGTAGACGGGCTGCAGCCCGCCACACCAGGGCGTACCTTATAATATCTCTCGCAATCTGCGCCTCCCAACATGGCGTCAGTATAAGGAACGCGTGCAATGCATAGCAGGGGAACTGGACAAACAACCTACCTCAAAGGCGTACTTCCCGATGCTGGTGCCGCCGAACTTTTGCACCACCCACTCTAGCGCCGGGTCGTTGCAGTTCTTCGGCTGTCCCATGTTGCAAGTCTGTGTGAGTCGTATCCGGGCGGCGCGAGAGGAGCTGAGCGGTGGCCTCCGGGTGTTATCTGCCATTTCTATCTACATTCCCAAAGCGCAATCATGGCTGATCCTTACTAATGATGCGAGTTTCTCCGACGAGTTCTGTATGCGTTGTAGGAAATGCCACCGAAAAGGTGAAGGGCGCTCGCATGGCCTTCCCAGTCCTCGGGATCTTGATGACGCCCGATTCGCCAGCCGCCCGGCCCATGCCCGTTCTGGAGAAGACTATCGGCGGAACGAGCCACGAAGCCTGGTTCCCTCAAATCGCCATCAGGGTATATGCAGCGGTGCTAATTGCGCGTCGAGGCTTTGCGCTGCCTTGCCTGCCGCTGCCACATGGAGCTGCTCGTATCCCAGCCCGGGGGGAAATCTTTCTGGATTGAGCATATTCTCGAGTCCGTTGGATCGTGAAGTCCACCTTCGGCCGCTTGGCCGCCCTACACATGGTGCTTGGCGGGTTACTGTAGATGCCCCCCCCCCCCC
>LUFD01000486.1:15777-44051 GCA_003025255.1 Cordyceps pruinosa
CGGTCTCTAGAGCCCTTCTTTTAGAAAGGAATTACTCATTCGGGGACCCATCACGGGTATGTCGGAAGCAGCTGGCTCGACGACGCAACCCACCCTTCCCGGGGGGGCAGGCTGATGCCCTCGGCGGGCCTCGTCGGCGCACCTCTCAAGGTCTCCCGCGTCAGGCTGCCGGCCAAAGGAACTCGTAGCTTTCTGGATCGGGAATCCGGCTGAGAAGACGTGCCGCCTGCAAGTAAGACGCGGGTGCATTACGTGATGGGCCACCCAACCTGTCGTTGCGGGAGGCAAGGGGCGGCAGGGACTATATCAATGCGTTGGCCGTGTAAACTAGGCTGGGCTGCCTGGATCTTTGGTATCCTGCCACTCCCCCGCTGACCGAGAGAGAGCAAGAGAGACTGAAATACAGCCGTCGCAATGGAGTATACAGTTTATGGCTACGAGGTAGCGCAAGCCAGTGCCCTCTCTCGAAGTCGTTGCTAACCCAGACCAAGGGCAACCCCCGGACGCGCATCATCCGAATCATTGTAAGCGGCGATTCTCTGCGGCAAGCTACACGATCGCTCTAACAATGACCAGGCTCACGCGCAAGACATCAAGATCAACCTCTCCGAAGTCGTGCCGCGCCAAAACCTCAACAGAGACGCGCTGATCGAAAAGTTCCCGCGCAGCCGCGGCAAGATCCCGGCGCTCGAGGGGGCCAGCCTCAAGCTGACCGAGGTGCCCGCCATCGCCTACGTGAGGACAGATGGGCCGCGCGTTATTGCACATGGCTAACCCACGGCGTAGTACCTGGCAAAGGCCAAGCCCGGCCCGCTCCTCGGCGACGGCTCGCTGGAGCAGGAGGCCGAGGTGCTGTCCTGGGTCAACTGGGCGAACCAGGAGATGCTCGTCATCATGAGCAAGTGGTAAGGCGGCCCGCCAGCTCCGCCAGCTCTCCTAAAAGATCCTAACCTCTCCTCGTCTTCCGTGTCCAGGTTCCTGCCGCTCATCCCCGGGCTCGCGCGCCCCGCGCCGTACGACCACGCCGCCGTCGACGCCGGCCGCGCCGCCGCGCTCGCGCTCCTCGACGCGCACGAGGCCTTCATGCAGGGCCGCACGTTCCTCGTCGGCGCCGGCCTCACGCTGGCGGACGTCTTCGTTGCCGTCTACGTGTCGCGCGGCCTCGAGTGGGTGCTCGGCGCCGAGTGGCGCGCGAGCCACCCCGCGACCATGCGCCACTTCCGCATGGTTGCCGACTGGGAGCACTGCCGCGCCGTCGTGCCGGACTTCAAGCAGGTGGACGAAGCCGTGCCGAACGTCAACCCGTACGCGGCGTAGAAGCAGGCGAGGAGTGCGTTTGTCGTTGAGCCGAGTCGCGGCGCCTGCTGGGGAGGAAAAACTAGACTTGTACATGGTTGGCAAAGATAACATGATCCAGAGAACAGCTGTCGGTTTTGAAGTTCAAGTGTAACAATGGTATTGTCAAGGACAAAGAAACACACACAAAGTCTATAATAATACAATTCAACCACCCCGCCATCCTTCAAGCCAGCCGGCCCTCCTTCGTCCAAGTTCATGATCCTTCAAAGCTTACATCGTGTTAGTTTCATCCCCTCGCAAAGGCCATGCTCGTGGCAAAAGAAAGAAAGGGGTAGAAATAGCGACAATGTTCAACCCATCCCCCCAAAAGAACAAAGAAAAAGATAATCATCGCAGTTGCCCTGGGCATGGTGCGAAAACAAGGATATCAGATATCAAACCAAAGAAGAAAAAAAAGAAAAGCGAAAAGCAAGAAAACTCCCAATATTCGCCCCGTTTTTGTGTATGCCTCAAATCTCTTTTGTGTCCGTCCCGCTTTCCTATATATACACGCATGTTCTTTTTGGCGTCGACCTGCTTGTTTGGGCCAACAGCTGGTTTAGGAAAAGTATTTCACCATGGCCTTGCTAAGGCTGATAAAGTCGACCGGCTTCGTCACGTAATCGCTGAACCCAGCCGCCGTGCACTTGTCAAAGACGACCGACATGACATTCGCCGACAGCGCAATCACAGGCAGCCGCTCAAAGCCGTTGCTGTCCTCCCACTCGCGAATGTCGCGACACGTCTCGTAGCCATCCTTGTGAGGCATCTGAATGTCGCACTGACCTGTCTGTTAGTATGATAGTTGGCCGGCCGTTGGGTAGGATACGTACAAGAATCAGGGAGTAGTAGTTGTGAGGCTTGTTGAATACAAGATCCGTGCACTCGACTCCGTCTTCGGCAATCTCAACTTCGACGCCAATCTTTTCCAAGTACTTGGTCAGGACCTTTTGGTTGATCTTGTTATCTTCGACCACCAGTACTTTGTAGCCTTTGTGCCCCATGCGCATCGACATCTCGTTGTAGCTCGCCTTTTGCTTCTCGACAAGTTGCTGCGCGTTTGATCTGTTCCAGTCGGTGCTCAGATCTCGTCGCTTATCCGGGTCAAAAATGACGGCAAAGCGCGATGGCTTCACGGGCTTGTAAATGAAAGTGACCGAGTTGCTGACCAGGGTTTGCTCCGTCTTGGTGCCCGCTGCCGCCTTCATTACGGCTGTACGTTGCAACGAGTCTGACAGAATCAGAATGACCGTCTTCTCCACTTTCTGAAACGTGGTGACGTCCTCTAAAAAGGCGAGAATAGCTTCCGCTGACCCCAGATTGATGACAATGTGGCTAAATGTGACAGGATCGTCGCCGCCAATCAAATTGTGCGCCTCCTCAATGGTCCGGATGGCGGTGATTTCATGCGGGACATCCTTGGGTAACGTCATTTCAATGTGCTGTACAGTTGCTTCGCGGCTGTGATGTTGAGGGCAAATAACGAGAATTGAGTACACCGGAGGTGGCGCAATGCCAGTTGGTCGCGGCCGTCCGGTGTGGTCGGGCGTCGCTGTTCGTCCAGGGGAGTCGCGGCCTGACGGAATCTCTAGCCTCATCTGGCTCAAGTCATGGCCACTGGCTTTGGCAGCCTCGCTGAACCGAGCCAGGCCAGGGTTAACACCAACAAGGGGGCCGGAGGCGAGTGAGACCACGGCTGGTTTGGCGAGGCCGATTGTACGGGGGCTGCCGCTGCGGGCTAGAAGCGACGCGGACACAATTTCGCCTGGGCTGGCGTCATCGGTGCTGCGGCGCTTCAACGTAGCAGAGAGCTGTGGCGATCCTCTAAACCCTCCGTCAGACTCTTGACGCGAAAACGTTGAAATGGTTGAACCAGGGCTTTGGGGGAGGTTGGGCTGGTCGTCGGCCGTCGGCAAGCCGAACCGTGCGGTGAAGGTAAATGTAGACCCCTCACCAGGGACAGCCGTGCCCTCCAGTTTGCCTCCGTGCAGCTCAACAAGCTGCCTGGAAATGACAAGACCCAATCCGCTGCCGCCATGCTGTCGTGTGCTGCTTCCATCAATCTGACTGAAAGGCTTGAAGATCAATTCCGCCTCCTTTTTGGAAAATCCGCGTCCAGTATCGGTAATGGAGAATTCCAGCATAATTTCGTGCTCGCCCGTCAGTCCGTTTGTCTCGATGTGAGTTTTACAGCGACTAAAAACCTCGCCTGTTTCGGTAAACTTGATGGCGTTGCCTACGACATTGAGCAGAACCTGTCGAATTCGAATCTTGTCGCCTTTAACCCACAATGGTACATCGGCTTCGACGAGATAGTTGAGCTCCAGACCTTTGCCAATGGCCATGGTGGACACAAGCTCATTGACGTCCTCCATAATGGATCGCGGGCGGAACCATTCAAAGTTGAGCTTCATCATACCGGCGTCGGCCTTGGACAAGTCGAGAATGTCATTAATAATCATGATGAGACTATTGGCGCTGGTTTGTATGGTGGTTGTGTAGTCGCGTTGCTCCTCATCCAGCGTGGTATCCTGCAAGAAGCTCGCCATGCCCGAGATGCCGATGAGTGGTGTTCGAATTTCGTGAGACATATTGCTGAGGAATCGGCCTTTGGACTCCATGGCTTCTTTGAGCTTGGCCTCGAGGAGCTTGTGATCATTAATATCCGTCGCCGATCCAAAGTAAGAGCTAGCACCACGGCCAAAATCAATCGTGTCAATCTCGACACAGCGAATAAGATGCCAGCGGTACCCGCCATTCTTGGATCGTAGTCGCAGCTCCGTGGTGTATGAGACTCTGCCGTTTGTGTCGGTGCCGATTCTAACGATGCCCTTCTTTGCGAGCTCGGCGAGATCGGCTGTTGGTATTTCGTAGGTAGAGCTGGTAACTGAACTTCTGTGGCCGAATCGAACAGACCTTGAACCCGAGTCACTCCCCTTCCTGGTACCCTTTGGTAGCTGATTTTCGGAAGGCGGCCTAGTTATGGGTATACGGCACTTGGCTAGATCTTCGGGGTGCACAAAGTCCATAAAACCCAGCCCGAGAGCGTCCTCAAAGCTCTGGCCTGTGTAGGAGAGCCACTGCTCATTGGCAAACGTGACACCATCATCCTCGGTCGCCGTGAAGATGATTTGAGGGATAAGATTTGCCAGCAGTCTGTGCTTGGCCTCGGAAGCTTCGATCTCCTCCTGGCGTGCGGCCTTGAGCTCGGCAATGTGCTGGTCGTGAATATCCATATACGAGCCGAGGAACTGCATAATCACACCCCTCTTATCCTTGGAAGCGACAGCGCGAGCATAGAAGTAGCGGTATGCGCCGTCGAAACGCTTGATGCGGACGGTGCGCGAAAACTGATCTCCCGTTCGGAGAGAGTGTCCCCAGTCTTTGAGATACTCGTCACGGTCATCCGGGTGAAGACTCTTCCAGGGGTCGGCGGCAAGATCGTTCACTGTCTGCCCACGGTATGACAGGTAGCGGCTGTTGACCCAGACAATTTCGCCAGTTTGTGGTAAAGAAACAAAGACGTGCGCAGGTAGAGAATCCAGGATCAAGCTTTTCAATCTGTCGGATGGCGGTGGCATGTCACCTGCAGCCGAGGAAATAACAGAAATGCTGCGTGCTTGACCCGAGACGAGTGGCGTGGGTGGCGGTCGACTCATAAGGCTTGAGCTCGGGGGTAGAGATTGGAACGTAGAAGCAAAGTCGGCTCCATAGCTATGGAGCATGGTATGTGGATGGTGTTGGTGATGCTGAGACGCATGCCTATCGGATTCCATCTTCTCAGCGAGACTACACACTGTCGGTTCGCCGAGTTCGAAAAGCGGCTCATTGCTGCTTGGCGAGCGGGATTTCCTATGGTGTGCCGCGAAGCCGTCTTCGGATCCATCCAGTGCCGTTTCACACTCCTCCATGGTTTCGTACATGACGCTGCTATTTGTCAGCCGCGAGGATCTCTTATCGCCTGGCGAAATCTCCACGGAGCTAGATTTAAGCCTCTGCAGCCCTGGGGCGGCGGCTTCTCGCCCCCCAGCCAGCGTCGACTTGCTGTTGAAGTAGCTGTCCCCGTCTGGCATAGCCGCGGGGCTGGGAATGGGCTGACGTTTCCAGCCAGGTGTTCCGATCGGCGACCCAGCAGCACTCTTGGACACTGCGGAGTAGTCGCTCGGGCTGGTTATGCTTCCGGCGGATGATCGTAGTTGCATAATGTCGGCTGCAGCCAGCGCAGCAGTGCTCTCATACGATCGACCATAGGGTGCGACAGCACCAAAGCCGGTGGTTGGAGGGCGTCGCCTCTGAATACCGGCGAGCTCCGTCTCGAGGTTTGTGTAGTGGCGTGCCAGAGAGAATGAGGTGGCCATGTGTGGTGATAGGTGCTCGAGAGATTTGCGCAAATTCGGGGGATACGGCGTAACGGTGCTCAGGATAGACAGAATGGCTATAGGTGCGGGTTTGTTCTTCTTTGAGTCAGTAGCACGAGTTGTGGGACTATCGGGCTTTTGGCCCTGCAATTTCTGTTCCATGCTACTTGCGTCGAGCTTGAACGGTCGTGTTTGCCTGGACTGCAATACATGGGTAAGCGGAACGTGAATGACAGTCCAGGAGTTGTCTAAGCCGATGGCTTCAGGTGGGCGCATGTCACTGTAGTCAGTGGCGGCAGTGGCTGGGTCGAACGAGCCTTCGTCAACTGTGGCCGCGGCAAAGAAGGGATTCTCGGCCGTGTCGGATCGAACAGCGGGTGAGGGCGCGGGTGACTGTGCCCACGGGGATGCTGCGATCTGTTCATACTCTTCGTATCTCGGAGTAAGAGGTTGTGCCTGTTTGGCCTCGCGAATCATGCCGTCTATGCCTGGTGGTTTGCCTTTGCCGGAGGCTTTAGCGGAGGTGGTAGGTAACATGGAGGAAAGTGTAGTCAAGGATTCGGTCGAGTGTATCTTGGCTTTTTTCAGAGAATCGGCGGCAGCCATTCTCGAGGCATCGTCCTTCTGGTCATCGGGAGGGAGGTATGGATAGGATCTCGTCAGAGTGACGGTGCCGCCTCGTTCGAGGACTCTGACGACGCCAGCGTGGTCAATGAGCGGATCAGCCTCAAAGTCGAGAGCCTGGAGAACGGAGTGCACTCTTCCCTGGCCCTCATAGCGTGCCAGGAAGGGGATCTCCCAGCTCGGAATGGCGGGGTCGCCTTGAGCCTCGGCATCGTGCTGCTCCAGCTTGGTTTTGTCAAGGCGAGTACCAGGGCGCAGAATCCTTGAGGGGAATGGAGCCGACGTTTTACTTCGCGACAAGTGATTAGGTCGACGCGGGGTTGTTGGCGTGGGGTCCTTCTTCTCTTCATAGCTGGTGAAGGAGTGACGACTTGTAAGGCCGGGGCGCACCGGGGGTTCGGTTGGCGATGTGAGATCGTCGATCGAAGGCAGCGCATCTGCAGCATCGGGGTTGCTGCTTTGGACAGCACTGCTGCCCTTGGCTATGTACCCAACACTAAGCTGATCTTCTTGGCGTTCATTATAGGTAGCCTTTTGCCCCCAGGGGACATTTTCTAAATCTGCAGCGTCGGCAGGCACAGATAGGGTAACTCGCTCAGCTTGGAAGACGTCTCTCATAATCTGGACAACGGTATTCCACCAGGCATCCAGACCAGGTTCGGAAGAAAGCAGCAAAGAAAGATTGTAGAGATCGGGGCTTGGATAATCATAGTTTTCAAGCATGGGGGTTCCGGCCGGGTTAAAGGAAAAGGCGGAGGCGGTGGTGGAAGTGTCGGTGAGGACGCGCTCGAGGACAGCGCGTTGTTCGTGGTGAGGGAGAGCTATGTTGGCGCGAGAAGGCGAGTTGGGCAGGCTGGGACCAAAGGCCGCGGGGGTCGAGGCCATCCTGGGAAAGGGATAGGAGGGAGTACGAGCAACCATGGCGGGAGTTGCGGCACCGCGGACGGTGTTGCCGGATTCTGTAGATGAGGTGTTGAGGTTGGAGGAAGACCAAGGCGGGGAAGGCTCTTCCTGAATGGGCACGACACGGATCTTTTCGACGATGGGCGCGGCGGTGGGCAGCAAGCCTCTAGCCTGGAGCTCGCGGCGCTCGAGGTCACGAGCAAGCTTCTCTCGGTATTCATTGAGCTGGAGCTGGGGCGGAGAAATGGAGGCGGGCAAGGGGGGGCCGTCGACGGCGACATCGCCCTCGAAGGCGCCATCGGTGTCGGCGACGGCTGTGGTGTCGGCAGAGTCGGGGGCGGCGTCGGGGTCCTGGTTGGCGTGGCAGGCCTCGCGGGCGTTGATGGCCATGGCACGGGCGGCGGCCTCGGTGGCAGCCGAGAGCGGGTAGCTAGAACGGCGAGATGGCATTGCGGCCAAGTCGGGGCCATGCGCAGGGGCACTCGGGGCACCTTCACCACTCATTTGTCCATCTCTCGACAGGCCGGTGGGCGGAGAAGGCTGGGCTTGACGAGCAGCCCGTTGAAGGAGTGGGTGTCGAGGGCGTCGACGAGGCTATCGACTGAGGGCGAGGCCGGACAGCGGCGACGGGGACAAGCTGGATGGAGGACGCGCAGCGGCAGGGTGGCGGGTGTTGGTCGTGGTGGTGAGGAGAGCTCGCCGAGTTTATGGGAGAGGCAGATACGGGCATACAACCAAATGACTAGGCCAGGGGAGGCAGTTTTGGTCGAGCAGGTAGTGGCAGCGGGGGATTGAGACGAGCGTTTCGAGAGGAAAGGGCCGGTGGCTGCTGCTCGGGTTTGGTGGTCAAGGGAGCGTTGCAGTGGCGGGCGGCGAATATCGCAAGCAGCAGGGTTGGAGCTGGTGGAGAAGCTGGGTATTGTAGTATTGGAAGGGCCGTGGTGTGGGAAGGCGAGGCGAGAGGTGGCGGCGGCGGGAAGAATGAAGGAGAAGATGATTGACGTTGACGAGGCGTTTGGCGAGGCGTTTGGCGAGAGGAAAACGGGTTGCGGGAGAGGTTTGGAACGGTGGTGTTGAGAGTGGAGCTGGCCAGCAGTGAGGCAGGCCAGCGAGGGCAGGGCAGGGCGAAGGCGTCGAGCGGGATGGAAGAGGGTGACGATGGCGACGGCGACGGCGACGGCGACGGTTGAGAATGGTGGAGGGCAAAATGCAAACTAGTCGATGGCCGGCGATGTGGATTGTGGATGGGAAAACGGCGGAAGAAGGGATGCGAGCAGCCTTGCCAGGAGATAGCAGGCAGTAGCAGTAGCAAGGCAACAGAGGAGAGGTGAGAGGTGCGAGGTGCGGTGCGCTAATAAAGTGGAGGTTGGCACCCCTAACGCTGAATACTGCACACTGAGGTAGAGGCTGTCGAGGAGTACCTCTCTGCCACGACACTGCCAGACAGCCAGGTACCTCTGTCCGAGCCACCCATCACCAGCACCTCTCTTTCATTTTTCACGCACCGCCAACACCCTCTCTTCTTCTCGAAAAATTCTCCCCTGCTCTCCTCCCCTGCCTGTCTCGCCCGCGATTTTTTCCTTGCCTCCTCGGCGCCCCCTGCAAGCCACAATGTGGTGTCCGGTGGGGTCAAGCTGGACGTTATTACCACCTGCAGCGGCGCGTGCCCATGACGTAGGTACCGACAGACGGGAGACGGTTACCTGTCTTGTCCTACCGGGGGCAGCGGTGCGTGGAAGGCCATGACATGCCTCAGCCACTAGAAAACGCCTCATTGCCGCCTCAAGCCTCAATGCTCAAGCCTCAAGCCTCGCGCCACGCCTCACGCCTTGCCCCCGACACCAGTCCCAAATGCCAACTCCATCTTACCAGTAATTCTCATCCTACTTCTTCGATTCACATCTCATCTCTTTCCTCTTTTCCACCATTTCCCTCTTTCTTTCTTCTCCTCTTCTCATCCCCCCATTTTCATCCTTTCATCAGCCTTGTTTCCACACTGTCTCGGCCGCCAACCGCTCACCATCCACCTCCACCACCCACCGCAACACCCAAATTACGCCCTGCCTAATAAGCCAGCTAAGCCCGGCTGCTTTAACATATCATGCCCACCTCGTCAGACCTTGTACTTGTGCCTCTTCTTTGTCTCTTGCCACTGGCCTCGTGTCCTACTATTCTCCCAGCAACTACCACTCCTCGCCACCTCTCCTTCCCCCTACTCGACTTCTCAGCATCTCGTGATGCAAACCAGTCCTCTGCTTTGCCTCCCTGACTCGTCTCAATACGGATACCGCCTTGGTACCGCTTGTCTCCCTGTCTTCCCATGTCCGACGTCATAGTGCAACGTCATCGCCCTGCCACACCATCCTGCCACACCGTCCCGGCCCGTCGGAACCTCGTACAACTACCACACTGTCAAACTACGCTGTCATACAATCTTCTGTATGCAAGTTGCCGTAGGCAGTGTTTCCTATGCTGTGCTAGACATACACATTCCTCAACATGGGTTCACCAACTCAAATTACCATCCATCTCACCATCACCACACACACCATCACAACCACCACCATATCATAAATCACTCTTCATGTTTCTCCTTTCTAACCTTCGCTCGCAGCCCTCTCTCCCCCCATCCCCCCCAATGTTACCCTTCATCTCCCTGATGCCCAACCGCGCCCCTTTTTCCCCCTTCCCTCCCCTCCTGCGGCCCAAGCTTCTGGACCACCCAATGAACGCGCCCATCTACGCAAAAAACCTGTTGTCGCGTCCTCTCCTCCTCCTTCTCCTCCCTTCTCTGACCCTTTCCCATCCCCTTTGCGCCCTGCCCGTTCAACTCACCGAATCTGACCACGCCTCGGCTAGCCCTGCCCCGCGATCTTTCAATAGCCTACCACAATCCCGGAGCAGCCGTCTTTCGCCCTCTCCTATCTCCGGTCTCTAGTGAAACCGCCGACCGACAGCTGGCCCACGTACACTGAGGCTATTCCCGAGACCGCCAGACAGCCGGCGTACCACCACATTCGCCTTGCGCTAGACAGTGTAACCGCAGTATCTGACTCATCACATCACATCCCTCGAATCGTCCCAAAATGGCAACTTCAGCCGTTTCGAGATGTGTCCTCGATCACCTCCCCGTCACACAACCCCCCGTAGCACAGCACTCGGCCACAACGTCCCCTGACGGGCATGCAAAAAATCATGAACATGGACCGTATATAAACATCGCCAGTCCAGTGAGAACGAGGGAAAAAAAAGAAAGTAGAACCCACCAGGGTTGGCCCCGTGCCCGTGGCATCATCCAGACCATGCTTGTTGTCACCGCTTCCATGAGCTCACCCATGTTATGGCTGCGGCAAACATGGAAACAAACTTTGCCGATTGCATGCTAAATATGCACCAAAAAAAGGTCATGAGCCACCAGGGCGCATCCAAGAGTCAGGCTGCCCACCGGCCCCTCCTGCCCGTCCTCCCCCGAGACCCGAGACATGACAGCCTGCTATCTGATCCCACAAGCTGCAGTGAGGGAGAGAAAGGGAAAATTCAGTTCACAAACACTGCAAATCCTCTTGATTGGTCGCAAAGATGCGAAAAAAAGAATCTCTGGCTACGGCAAAGACAGCCTTGCTAGTACCATCACATTATATCACTGCGTCCTGCATGCCCCAATCCAAATACCAAGTCGCAATACTGCTTCCACCCCGTAATTCATTTTCCTTCTAGCTGCCTTCTTTGGAGTTTCTCGCTTATTGCGCACTGGCCCCGGATGCTGCACTACCATGGCCCATCCGTCGCGCTGAGCAACACCTACAGTTTTGTTCATTACAGATTGCATGCTTAAATTGAGCTTATTACACTTTTATTCTAGA
The DNA here is from genome assembly GCA_003025255.1 of Cordyceps pruinosa. Classification (NCBI taxonomy): domain Eukaryota; kingdom Fungi; phylum Ascomycota; class Sordariomycetes; order Hypocreales; family Cordycipitaceae; genus Cordyceps; species Cordyceps pruinosa. The sequence goes on from LUFD01000486.1 coordinate 26,864, forward strand.
ACCTCGGAAAATTTAGAGTGCGGCAAGTGACAAAAGCAAGACGGTTCTCCACGCTTTGTCCAAGCGCGGGCGTAGTACGATGGACATGGGATGGAGACGTAGGAGTGGAAAAGCACAGAGACCGAGCGGATATGGAATTTCAAGTCAAAATGAAGGCTGAGGAGAAAAGGCGAAGGACAAAAAAAAAGTCCACGGGTTTCGGAGCAGCGAGCCGAAATTGACACAGCCGTCCTCTAGGCAGGGTCGATAGCAGCCAGACCATGGACGAGATACAACGCAACTGGAAGCTCATGTTCCGCCGGCTTTAACGAAACACAGTCTCTAAGTAGATGGTTACTACTTGATCACTTGATATAGCAAGTTGCTTTGGGCTGTGCGACGCCAACATGCAAATTCATACTTCGCGAAATACTTCGAGCGCCTCCTCGCCCGCGCCTCAGATTACCCGGCAGATATCGGACGCTCTTGAGGCTGCTTTGCAGCACCACCTTGCTATAGATTAAAGGAAATAACAAATAACTGACTGACATTTTCTAGAATCTAGGTGTCAGATCATCTTGGAGTGGCCAAGCCTCTCGCACAGGGCTTTTCCACTGTCGAATTCTGTCAGGGACGCTGTCAGGGACGCACCCCCCACGCAGCGTACTCGCAGGGAGATACATGCGGGCACGAAGGGAACCCGCCGGGCACCACCAATGGTGGAGAAAGAGACGCGGACGGTAGTCTGAAGAGGAAGGACGGGCCAATTGATGAGGAAGTCGGAGGGTTATGAGGAGGAGGAGGTCAAATCACGTGTAGAGGGCTATAAAGTATAGAGCTGGCTGCAACCTAGCGGGGAGAAGGCAGCGATAATTCCAACAACCCACCACACCCTTTGGACCATACTGTGACTTAGAGCACTCTTTCCTATTGACCCTCACAAATTCCTCCTTCGCACCGAGCTTGACAATCTTTATGACGACATTAAAGTCTGAAGCTCGCGGATAGTTTATGTTCTTGAACCCATCATTCCAGAAGATTCAGTGGCATCTAAACATATCTCTAGAAACAAGCGTGAACGATTTTCACTACAGAGACACTGGTTCTCATGCCTCCCGCTCACACGTTCGGGCCCTTGGAGTGAAACTGGACAGTTGCCTCGCATGAACAGCCGCCTGACATCCTGAATTGGCATCTCCCTTGGAATCTTCGGCCCTTCTGAGGTTGAAACGGGATGGTTTCAGGCTGCACCACGGGGTGGCTCGCACCCTGTCGGCCAGTGCTGGCTGCTGTGGGTTGACAATCTCTCACACGCGCCAGTGACTGCTCATAAGCAGAGTAACAATATCTGCAACGTTTCAAACATAAATTTGAAGTGTCTTTGCTCGCACCTCCGAAGTCTAGTTTTGTTTCTGTTAGCTGCTGCGTGACATTTTGATCGGGTACGACGGGGTCAGGTAACACGACATACCGCTCGCTGTCGGTTTGGTTTTCTATGAATTGTCTCATTTTGTGCCTTATATATGCGAAATGACCATTGGACTTTAAGTGAAATAGACTTTTGCACCACAATAACGCTTCTTTCACGGCTGCTCTAGAAGGGACATTGTGGTGAAGGAAACACGTCTAGCCTTGGACAGTGAGCTGCCTTTGGCAACTACAGTCATGTCGTTCGCGGCTGTGGAAATTGTTTCACTTCTTTTATTACACTGACGGCTGCTTGCTTGCATCCATAGCCTTTCAAAACCCTGCTGGTCCAAATCAATTCGTGCGCTCGTCGTCTGATACTTGTCATGAATTCGTCGAGTTAGACGTGCCTGCCTCAGCACGCCTCAGCTAGGACAAACCCACATCGATCATGCTCCCCCACGAATTTCGGATTTCCCCGCTGCCTACGAAACGGCTTACCAGGTCGTCTGCTGAGCTGGGAGTGCCGTGAGGCTCAGAGTGTTGCAATCTGTTTGCACCGTCAGCCCTAGGTCGGCTAAGCGAGCGCTTTATGGGGTAAGTGTGATTTACTGTATCTTGAAATATGATTATGTAGTAGAAGCACAATGTTTCAAGAGGCTTAGTACATGAAGCTTCACAACAGTGCCGAGATAGAATTCCCAGGTTGGATCTTGTCAGGCAGCCGCTCTCCCAACAGCCGCAACAGCCGCGGCAGCCGACGTTTCTCTCCGTAGCTCGAGGCTCTAGCATTTCCTCCATCCAGCCACTTCTTACGCCCTCTTCCTCCCGAAACCAAGCTTATAAGTGTGGATTCGCGGGAACACGCCTACCGCAATCAGGGCCATGGGCACGTAAAAGACCCACGCCTCGACCTTGAGGACGTCGCGCACGAAGCCGGTGCCCGCCGCGGAGCAGAACGTCGCCAGCAGCAGCAGCAGGTTCGCGTAGCCGCCGGCGCGGTGCCACCGCCACCACGCGCGCGCGCGCGCCTCGCCGCCGTACAGCGCCGGCGCGGCCCACATGATGAAGCCGACGGCGTACTGCGCGGCGAGCAGCGCGGTCACGGTGGCGCCGAGCGCGCCGTGCGTCGTGGCGAAGTGCGCGGCGCGGTTGCGCTCCTTGTTGCGGTAGATGGCGGCGAAGCCGAGCGCGAAGGCGGCCAGCGAGCCCAGGTTGAGCCACGCGTGCACGGCCTGGCCGCCGCGCTTCTGGCCGGCCGAGTGCGTCGGCTGCAGCACCAGCACGGACTGCAGGAGCGTGACGAGCCCGAAGAGCTGCGACAGCGGGTGCCACGAGAAGAGGCTCAGGGGCCGGGCGAGCACGCGCGCGGACAGCGACAGCGCAAAGGTGACGACGGCCGTCTGCGCGATGAACCCCGTGCCTGGGGGGGTGCGGTGTCAGTGTGAGTCAGAGGCTTGCTGCCTGCGGCGGGGGAGAGGTCGGCGGCCACTCACCACCCCAGAGCTGCGCCATCGAGAACGCCTCGTCGTGCTGTCGTGGCGTGTCTTGGCTGGGCGCTGCTTGTTTGCCGGCGACCGCCTGGCCGCGTTGGGTGGGCGCGGAGCCCTTGGAGACGGCGCTGGTAGGAGCCATGGCGACCGCACCGGGGCTGTGATGTATGCGGGCAAGGGGGGTCGATGTGATTCAGGTTGGTCGTGTGAGCGGGCTTGAGTGGTTTTCTGTAGATTAAGAAACGGGCGCTTATGCAGCCTCAATGGAACGGTTGGTGAGGGCTTCGAATTCGGGCGGCCAATAGGAGGCGGCTGCTTACTGCGCTGATGCCTTGGACAGCGGGGTGTCATGAACCAGAGCACCTATTGGGTGTAGTAAATATGTATGGAGCAGCTACGCTGGGTGCAGGTAATACCGGACGAGACGCAAAATAGTTTCTAGGGTAGAGGCAATGTAGTAAGGGCAGCTAAAAATAAAAGAAGAATGAAAAGGAACAACAGCGAAGATAGCGAAAACAATAGATACACGTAAGAGCTCTGCCAGAGGCTACGTCTTACTACAAGTAGGAGTATCTACCTACCTAGTACCTGTAGTGACCTCAGGAGCGTGTTAATACTGGCCATACTGCACCTGATGATGCTGGCTGTAGGAAACATTGCCAGCTCCGCCAGCCCCTCCAGCACCTCCATATCCTCCAGCACCTCCGTAACCTCCATAGCCTCCATAACCCCCATATCCCCCGTGTCCTCCGTATCCGCCTGGGCCTGAGCGCCCTCCACCATAAAACTCGTGACCATGTCCGGCCGGTTGAGGCGCATAAGGAAGTACGTGGCCGTTGTATTCAGTCCTGCGACGAACCCCGTCGCCCAAAAATATTCCACGGAGAACGTCCTGCAGAGTCGCCTGGGGCGTTCTGTTCGACGATGCGCCACGGCCTGTGCTGCTGCCGGTGGACCATTTAAACTTGTGGCCGATGAGAACGTGGAAACCTGTGTCCCGGTATGCTTGCTCAAGTCCACCAATTCGGGTATTTTGGGGGCGATCCTGCCGAGTCCAGTTCCATGACACATAGCCGCGCTGATGCCATGTAACCATGCATTGGCAGCTTCGCCAGCACAATGGTCAGCATATGTTCCATCATTCATAGAGCTTGGTATCTCACATGAAGTCACGGCACCCGGCCATGTTTTCGACATCCTCCTCCGTAAGTTGTGGAACCGGTGTAAAGTCGAACTCGGAGAGGTGTCGAATCTGTTGGATCCATTCGCGAAGAGTCTTTCGAGCCTCAACATCAAAGGAAAACGACGCGAAAGAGTTTGTGCTGGATCCTCCATAGCGTAGGAGTTTGATGAGCACCTCCCCTCCATTATTGAAGTCGCCTGTGCCCGCAAAATCCATGCTCAAGCGGGAGCCATAACAGGTCTCCATGAGGCCTCTTGCTTGGAATTGGAACGAGTCCTCGAAGCGCAGGTTGAACGTCACATGCGGTTTCGCCGCCCCTTGGTCTAGGAACTCAATAAGGACGGAAGACACGGTTTGATTGAGAGCTCTGTTAAGTATTGGGTCCACATCGGGCCGGAAAACCCGCTTGATGGTGTACTTCATGGCCCAGGTTGCTGAAATTGACAGTTGTGGTAGGCAGGTTGCTAGTAAACCATGAGTCGGAGAGGACGGCTGCCTCGGTTGGGGAGGCCAGCTGCTTTTATGAACATTGAACGCAGCATCCATAAAGAAACTGGCCATTCACGTGCGCATGTACTTTGTCCCTGTAGCTGCGTGCATGCTTTTCTCTTGCAGCTGCGCGATGTTGGCCCGAAACCGTGACCAGGCGCCCCTCACACACCCTCACAGACAGGACAGACCTGGTCGAGGTGGGTGGTGCGGATGCTAGTCCGCACCCCCCATGAATCCATGCCTCAGCATCGATACTGTAATTGGGTGCTGATCGCACAGCGTGAGGCGTGCTTCCCGAGGCATGGCAGTAGTTTGCCGCCCAGCTACCAAATGGTCAATGGGTACGCCACGGATAAAAGGTGGGGCGCACGGCGTGGCCTGAGGCCTCTTACCTAGACGTACCTAAGTTCATCCTCATCCAACAACCCTACGAATATTGCCACATCAAACATCGCATTTTATGGACACATCCTCAACACAGCCAGATCTCTGCCATCTCACTGCAAGATGAAAACTATGCAAGAGCTGCAAGAGCTCGCCGACTCTCTCACACTCGAGGAGTTGCGGAAGCTCGACGAAGAGGCTGGCCGGCAACGCTCTGGATTCCCATACCCGCTCCATTCACCCTCTCCATGGTTCTACATCAAATACGGGAGCGGCTCGTGCTTGAATAGAATGGAAGCCGAAACCCAAAATTTTGCATACGAAGCTCTACAGGCCATCTCCCGCTCCGCCACCAACAGTCAAGACATCCCCCGCGTCCCCAAGATATTCCGTGTCGTCCGGGGTATCTACACCGTCATGGAATATATCCATGGAACAACTCTTTTGACGCTCTGTGAAACTATCCCTTGGGAGGAGGAACAGAAATACCTCGATAGGATCGCCGCAGCCGTTGACATCCTTCTCACCATCCCCATCCCACCTGATGCGAGCCCAGGACCCTATAGAGGAGGCCTCATTAGACACCCACTCTTCAAGGACTCAGAAGCGCCAAAGATCTTCCCCGACGTTGCATCTCTCCAGGAACTCGTCAATTGGATGGCCAGCTTGCCCGTCAGGCCCGCATTCCCCAACCGGGCCCCACCTTACAGGTGCAGCCTCGACAGTAGGCTGTACCTAGTCCTTGGGGACTTCTACCCTGGCAACTTTATCTTTGACGACAGCGGGGCTCTTTGGATCATCGACTTTGGCCATGCCAACCTCTTGCCGCTCTGCTTTCAGACATACGCTCTCGTCTGTCCATTCCCAATGTCGCGCGGGTATGCAGAGTCCATTCACAGGAGGATGAAAACCGAGCTGCCCACCCACAACATGAAGGCCCTGAGCCGGGCCTCCTACTGGTTTACCATATCTGTGCCTGGCATTGGTACGCTGCAGCCTTGAAACACCAGTGGTCTACGAAACTGACTCTTCATAGGTGTACCAGAAGAGGAGCAGTTCACAGAATACGATACGAATCACTACCTTGGCCGGAAAGAAGTCTCTACTAAGGAAAGCCAAGTATCGAGTTTGCTACGAACTTGGAAAGAGGTCGTGCATTCTTGGCAAGAAGAGCGTAAGTTTACTCCGCTGTTGCTCGCTGGTGGTGTGCTGGGCTTAGGGCTTGCCTTAGGATACTTGCGTGGCAGACGATGGTACTCTTGATATCTTGGTGTCCGCAGGAGATGGACGGGCTGCATGATACTCCCGCTGACTTTAGCCCCAGCTCACCACCGGAGCGCAAGCGAGAAAAAGCCCGCGCTTACAGATGGCGTGTGGATAACCAAGCTTTGATTGTCAATCATTGTGCAGTGGCGGGCGACAACCAGATGTTGTGAATATGTATAGGCATTAAATAGCGACAGTTACTACTATTTGGATCATGACGGAACTTGAAATGCGACTTCTTATTTTACCTTTCACAATTGTTAGTTGTTGTGTCCTGTGCGAAATGTGAAGGCCCTCCTACGCCGCTCTTACGAAGCAGCGACTCTACAAACTCTGTGCATGCCGATCAACTCGGCTGGTTGCTCAGGGACCACATTTCATTGTGCAGCTACTTGAACCATAGGCGTGGGATATCGGCAGGAGATGGTGAAGGGTTTGGGTGGCCCGGAATATGCCCCGCCACTGTTGCCTTGTTGTGGACTCCCTACGGGCGCCAACCTGCAGATTCGAGTAAACCCTGTCTCGACGCCTTGTTTCCATCGTCACTTCGCATTGCCTAGAGTGGCTGGGTACAGAATGCAAGCCCGTTTGCCTACTCCTGGGGTCTCTGACAGTGGCGCTGCGGCCAGAGTAACGGCCACAGCGACCTTGATGGGCGTCCGCTCAGCCTGCTGCCTGGGAGAGATGGCCAGGCAGCCCATCCCACGGGCCTATGTCGAAGGCGAAAGAAAGGGGTGGATGCGTCTCATCTCCTATCACCAGGCTGACTTCGCCTTGCCAAATCCCCGTCCAAGGGTTTAGGCACCCGCGGCCAAGCCCGTTGGCCACCGGCCGCCGGTTGTTTGGTGCGTGTGGGGAGCAACCCACGATCCATCTCGTCGGCGGCTAGGGCCGCGCCGGTCTACAGCCCGCCCCTCCGCCAGCAAGGATGACGCGAAGGGAAGTCCAATAACAACTGCGGGTATGTGGCCCTGATGCCCCTCCAACACACTTGTGTTGGAACCCCAAGCATCGTCGTTGTGGACACCGGCGTAGCGCGGACTCCGTCCCAGCGGTGGGAATGAAGAGGCTGATTTCCGTCCACGGTTGCCGAAGGATTTGGGTATCTGTTCCCGAGAGGGGTTTGCAGATATTCATCTGCAGCAGGATCACTTAGCGTGAGAACCCGCGCCTCGGACAGGTGGAAAACTTCACGGGGGCATTACGTAGTTCCCATCCTGCACAACGAACAAACACCCCCTCACTCTCAACAGTAAGAGCGCCTCATTCTTGTATTTCTCCACAGACTCTCGTGGCCACTCTCATCTCATAACTGGCTATAGCATGGGTACAGTAGGTTGTCAAGTTTCCCAGACCGAATTCTTGCCAAGGTAGGAATAAACGGGCGAGGAACAGGTCATACTACGCCGACCTTTTACAACTCCCTCACATGACGCTTAGTCTCCTTGTCAACGCCAAGCCACAAGAGATCCGGTCTGCTGTAGTGGCCACACACGTCGATAAACGCCTTTGCTTTGAGAATCTCGTTGCGATCAATGGTGGCGTAGATGATGCCCTCCTCGTGCTCGGGAAGATCGGTCGTCAGCTTCTTTCCGTCTGGGCCAAAGACCGCGGAATTCCCGCCGCCGGGGGTGCTCATCAACGCCCCACGCGAAATCCCCATCAGGTCGATGCCGCTTTGGCTGATGATGGACGTCGTATGAAGGACGAAGGACTGCGACTCGATCGCATACACTTGCACAATTGAGGCTATCCCTGGCGTCTTGATTAGCACTTCCATCTTGGTAGAACGAAGTTACAGACTCTCACCTCTGCTCGTCATCGACTCCAGGCAGCCTTCCGGCACATCGGCGTGAATGGGCGGCCACGAAGCCACGTGTATCTGCTCCCGCTGCGAGTACAGGTGGTACTTGAGGAGCGGCTGCAGGTGCTCCCAGCAGCTCAAAGCACCCACTCTTCCCACCTCCGTATCGGTGACGCTGTCTAAACAGTCGCCGAGTGAGTCGCCAAAGATGGTTCGCTCCATGTGGGTTGGTTTCATCTTCTTCCTCGCGACGCGGATCTCCCCGTCGGCGTCGATGATGGCTTGGGACAGGTACAGCGAGTCGTTCACATTCTCCGAGAAACCCAGCCCCACAACGATTTTATGCTTGGCGGCGCATTGTGTTATTTTGGCCGCTTGGGGAGAGTCCAACTTGAGCGAGTTTTGAATGTACCGGGTTGTGAGCTCAGGGTCGATGGGTCGAGACCTGCTCGCGAATTAGAATACACGGCTGAAGACACTGGGAGGAAGAGGTTCGTATTATAGGCCTGTACCAAATCCAACCGGGATAGCCCGGAATCCACGTCTCTGGAAATGTCACGATCTTGGCGCCATTTTCGGCGGCCTCGGCAATGAGTCTGCAGGTCTTGTCCACTGTAGCGTCGAGGTCCAGCCAGACTGGCTCTGCCTGCGTGACAGCAACTTTCACTGTGGACGGAGAACTCATGAGTAGATTATCGAGGAGGTATCAGAGCTCCGAGTGATGGGAACAAAAAGAAGACCCTGCCCTTCCATGGCAGAACTACGGGTGTCTATTATAGCAATATCGGGGCAGGCATCGGATGCCTCGTGCTACCCCGCGCTGCGTTGCGCGATTTGTCGTACGACAGCGGCATTGCAGCAGGCAGTTCGGGTATAATCCTTGCTCGCCTGAGTGCGTGCAGTACAGTCCCTAGAGCCAGTACCGAGTGTGAGACGGCAGCAAGGGTAAACAAGGAGGGGAATAGCGCCGGAAGTAGAAGCAGGCGGAGAAACATCAATACCGGATCACTCGGAAACAGTATTGCTTTGCCATGGAATCAATTCCGTATCGGAGTTAGACTTACAGTAATATTATTTGATCATGGTTATTCACGGCACTACATCTGCCTCGAGGTAGATGACTTAGTGGGCGTCCGTGTGCTATTGCCGTTGTGACAAATCCTAGGCACCTACATCCCGGCCAGTCCGGAATGACCTTTTATCTACCAGGGTATTGTTTGCACAAGCAGGCAAATACTATAAGACAAACGGACATCCCAGTTGGTTGAAATAACTATTCGTGCAGCCAAGACTTCAAGTTCTTGGGAGTCGAAAATCACGGTAGCTTGATCAGTAACCCCCCCGATCGCTCAGCCAAGCCTCGACTGGCTTTCCGCTACAATAGAGGGGCGCTGTCCCAACCTAGTTTCCAATCCATCCCTCTCTCCACTGAGAATCGAATTGCCGCCCGGGAAGGGAGAGACTATGAGGCAAATCTGGGCCCACGCGGGGATGCCAGCACGGCATTGACCACGGGAGTTCCACGCACGATCCAACGCAACCCAACGTTCGGGGCACTCGTCCATCGATCCTACAGGCCGCTGGCAGCTTTTCTGGGTAAGATTGCCCCCATTTCTGTGAGTGGCAATTTTCTTTTTGTCCTCATGCCAGCGTGGTTAGGTACAGAGGAATCGTGGGTTGTCCCTGCATAGGCATGTGTAAAAGCCCCTTGAAGGACGGCACGGGTCTCATCGAGGCGAAAGCTTTCAAGCAAACAAGCTAAGCCAGGCATTCACACGCGCTGGTCGTGTGACCAAACAAAATAAAGCTAATCATCACAGAGTACCCTGTGCCTAGCATTGGATTAGACCATGGCGCGTTGCTAGGCAGGGCCTCACGCACAACACGATCCCTTTTCCACAGTTTACGGATTTTGCCATAGTATTCGCGACGACCTTGTCACTAGCGTCGTCCTTGCTTTCAAGGTTAATAAGCTGTTATCCCCAGGCAACACGTTGGTACTTGATGTTGGCGCGCCGAGCAACCGGGACACTTGGCCACAATTATCAACTCTGCGCCGTTCGTACAGGTCGCCAGCTGCTGCAGCAACGACAGCGAAACAACGACATGGTTTCGTGGCAGGGCATTCATAGCATGACTTCAGCTATTACGAGTGCGCTGAGAGCGGCCCTACGTCTCTCGAACTCGCCATGAAGCTGCCCAGAAGTAGCACACAGAGTCAGGACTCAACATGTGCGCCGACTGCGACAGGTCGCGCGTCCATATATTTGGCCACGACGCGCTCGGTTTCCAGGCCGACCCTAAAGCCACCTGTGAGATCGCGGTCGCGTAGACTGGCGATGCCGGCGTGCCCTCCGCCGACTCTAGTAGCGTCTTCGCTCCTATGACTGACTCCTCATTATTCCCGGCGCGTGAGGCGTATGCGCTTACCTGGTCTTTGAGCCACATCTGCACCTCAGCTGAATGATCCCTGCCTGTTGGACTCTGGGCAAAAAATAATGTAAAATTTCGAGTGTATGAGAAAACATAGCCCAGCACGTAGGAGCAAAGTTTCCATTTTTCATGACCGAGGTTGTAGCAATTTTTGATGTGACGATGCAGTTTACCGCCGCTGCTGTGCCACAATGACGAAGGTGTGGCTTGGACGCGCCACACTACGTACCACCCGCCTCGGGCTTCCAAACCTCCAACTTCATCCATCCTCACACGACCAGGACGAAGCTGCTTCCGCCTCCCGCTCGAACCTCGCAGGCGCTCCGGCCACCGACCGCCTGTGCATTTCTCCCGACCAAGGCGCGCATGACTCTTTTCTTCGCTGTGTAGTCCTCGCACGAGCCCGGCAGTGCGGAGCTGCCCCTCCCTTCCACTCCCGCGCCATGGATCCCGAGGAAGCAACATCGCCGGTCGACCACGGCGAGCAGCACCCGCCTCGCCCCATGCCGACCGACCTGCCGACCTCCCTCAACGACCGCCGCCATGCCCCGACAGAATACATAGTGCCCGAGACGGAAATCTACGACGGCTGGCAAGGTGAGTCGTCCTCAAGGGCGCCACGCCAACCTCCCGCCGCCCGTCCCCTCGCCCCTGACCGGCTTCTGACACGCGCATTCTCCAGGTGAATCTCAGTTTCTCACAACACCCGCCGTTGCGAAGCCGCTCAACTTTGCCAACCTCTCTCTCAACGACAACGACTACGAAGGCGACATTACAAAGGGGCCCAAGGACAGCGACGCCCGACTCATGGAGATGCTCGCCGCACAGGCCGCCGCTCACCAGGCGGGCCATGGCGCCGAAGACGACAACGCCATCGCCGAAAATGAGAAAATCCCAGAGGATGAAAAGAGGGATGCACTGCAAAAGTCGCTCAATATGGCTGCTAGTAATGGCGACGTAGAGAAGATCACGAAGATGCTTGCGGGCAAGGCCAAAATATACATCGACGTCAACGCCCCGGACGAGGATGGTACACCGCCACTGATTTACGCAAGCTGTTTTGTATGTACTGCCGAAGCGGCTTTCTTCATATGCTAATTTCTCCCAGGGCCACGAGGGAGTGGTCAAGGCGCTCATCGATGCAGGCGTCGACGTCAACAAGCAAGACCAGAATCAATGGAGCGCTCTGATGTGGGCAATGACGAATCGCCATAAGAATATAGCCAAGCTCCTTCTCGACAACGGCGCATCCTCCGACCAAAAAACCTCGTCCGGCCGAACCGCATTTGACTTTGTGCCTCCCGACAGCGACATGTCCTTCTACCTTCATGATAACGGTTACAATATTGGCAACGCTGGAATGGGCGACGACTTTTACAATCCCGGCTTCTCTCAAGATCGTTTCGAGGAGGAAATGGCAGAGAATGAGATGCGCCGCCGTCTTATGATGGAAAGCGCCCGCGATCTAGAGGTTGATCTGGGGAACGTTGGCATGGACGACCAGCCAGAGGTGCGTGCGCAACGAGCATGGCCACGGGTAATTCGGTTTACTGACTTTGACAGCCCGCGGAAGAATTCGAGGAAGAGCAACAAGAATTCGACTGGGGAAGGTGTTTGCATGACCAAATGTTTGTTTTCCAAGAGCACGAACTCGACCGCATACTCGATATTATTATTACCAAGATGACGCCACAACGATCACCGTCGCAGAAGCCAGTCCCGGCCAATATGATCTTCCTCAGCGCGCGATATGCGCATTATCATGCTAGCCCAGAGCTTTTGGAACGATTGCTGGTTTCCGCCATGGACCTTATTAATAACAAGGTCGAGGCATGCCAGTGGGACATGACCATTCTAGCTTTCTGGATCTCCAACGCGACATTACTACTACACTACCTCAAGAAGGATGCAGGGCTGGTGGAGGCCACATCGGAGTTTCAGACACAGCTGGCAGATCTCATTAATGAGATTTTCATCCTCATTGTGCGCGACGCTGAGCGACGTCTAGACAAGGTGTTGGACCCAGCCATGTTGGACCACGAGACGATCCCTGGCTTCGAAGATATCACCTTTCAAAACGAGTGGAAGCTATTTAAGCGAAAGACTACAGTCAAGGAGGAGCCTCTGGAAAAGCGGTATAGGCCACCGTCACCCAAGCAAAGAGCCAAGCCGTCGCCGCGCAACGTCACATCGCTACTGTCCTCTACAGTGTTTGTGCTGGACTTGTACGACATTCACTCGGTGATTACGACACAAATCATTTCGCAGCTGCTGTACTGGATCGGGGCCGAGTTGTTCAACCGCGTCATGTCAAATAGGAAATACTTGGCGAGGACCAAAGCTATGCAGATTCGCATGAATGTCTCGCTTTTGGAGGAGTGGGCTCGAACCAACAATAGGCAGGCTGAGCACTATGAAGGTGGCGAGACAAGATCTACAGGAGAAACCACGGCAGACGCGAGCCGGCGTCATCTGGCGCCCGCCATCCAGCTACTACAGTGGCTACAGTGCTTCTCGTCGCTGGTCGAGGACGACCTTGAGTCGCTGGTGGGGACACTGCAGCAGCTCAAACGACTGACACCGCAGCAGCTGATTCATGCAGCGACACATTATCGCGCAGAAGTGGGCGAGAAGCGGTTGCCCAAGAGCGCGACCAAGTACTTGCTGGAAATTCAGAAGGAGGCGGCGCTGAAACGAGACCGGCGGCGCAGCAGAGCCGCGTCGCCACTGCCGAAAACGGGCGGCCCGGACACGAGCGTGCCGTCCACCCCGGTCAAGAAGAACAACGGCAACGGGCTGGGCGCGTCGCCGCCGAGCGCTCAGAGCACGCCGGCACGGGGCCACGACGCGGACGGCGACGGCTGGGACGACGACGAGGCGCCGCCGAACCTGCTGATGGACCCCGCGCTGATGCTCCCGTTCACGCTGCCCTCGGTCACCGACATGCTGATCTCGTACGGGGCGGGCTTCGGCGGCGTCAACAGGGAGCGGGAGCGCAAGTACATCCCGACGGTGCCGCCCGAGTTCCTGGACAAGCTGGAGGTGGCGAGCGGCGGCGGGCGCAAGGACCCCATGTTCGCGGAGAAGGACTGGGAGAATGAGGAGGTTTGAGCGGTGCATCCGGGACCACAAAATGAAGAAAAGACGAACTTATTTTGCAGAATACATTAAAGTGAGGACTGATATACAAAAGCTGCACCAAATAGGAACATGATGCGCGTGTGATGGGGTTGCATAAGCAACAGCATGAGTGCCGAAAGCCGTCCGTGTTTCATGGTCAACGATCCGGCCCTGCCAGCCACCCCAATGTGAAACGCATCGAGCGGTGCTGTGCTGTCGCAGCGGTTGAGCTCTGGACAGCAAAGCCGATTGCCGGTCTGAGAACGAGAAGAGCACATCTACGCGATCACGGGGGCGTTGACGCACAGACAAACAAGCCAGCGAAAGGCGCGTTTCTGGTCCGCGACGTCCGCGACGAGCTCATCGCCCGAAACGCACACAGACAAGGTCGGGTGGCGTGCTGGTCCTTGTTCAGGGACTGCTGTGATGGTGGGAAGTGTAATGCGTGTGTCGTCTGGGGCGCGGCATCGCATCGGTGTCCGGCATGGGCCATCGTCGGCGCGGTGCGTGGGCGACGAGCTACACTGAGATTGAGGCCACGTCGGACGGGACGGTTGAGGTTGTGTAGTTTTTATTTCTTTAATATTGTCTTATTTCTTCAATCTTATCTACAAGAGTTGTTGTCTTCGAGGTTGTATTCTTGTCTGAAGGCTAGACATCCAACCCTAGCACGTAAATAAGCATAAGCAGCTGGCGTGAGCAGCTGTATGGAACCTAGGTTTCATTGGCCCGACATGGAAATAACGTTTGTATGTAAGCAACGCCTCCCAGCCAGGGTATCAGTCCCAGGAAGGCCGCGTCCTGCCCTGACTCTGTCTAGTCCTCTGCAGGGGAGGGTCTGGAATAGGAAGTTTGTGTCGTGGTGGTGTGGGAACGTGCCAACGGATACAATGGGAACAGTAGTAATCGCTCGCTCGGCCTTGGTCCGCGACCCAGACTACCGGGCACCGGCGCGAGATGCTAGCAATTGGTGCCGCGAGGTACTCCTCGTTGCTCCTCGAGGTACAGCGCGCCCTCGCGGTCCACAGCCGTTGTGTACCTGGCGATACTTCGCAGGACGAAGGATCTGCTGGCAAGGCTAGGAAAACTTGGCACCGAAGCCGCTACAGAGCCAGCCATGCCAGATACGGCCGCTTCGCCAACACGAGAGGGTCCTGGTGTGAGAGCGGCATTTACCGACCCTCCTGCCCTCCGTCAGATTTTTCCCTCTGCTCTTCATGCTCCGTTCCTGGTAAGAGTCATGTACGTTCATGCGCTCCCGCGGTTGGTTCCCGGGCGACGAAAAACGGGCTCTCCGCGCAACGTGTGTGTCATTTGGGTTTTGCGGCGCTGTCTCCCCCGGTTCCCGCAACGGAAGGGGCGGGAAGGGGCGGCGCTGGGCTAAAGTGGTTGCATGAAGAGAAGAATCCAGAACGCGACGCCGTGGCTGGTGACTGGGCGAGGCTGGGTGTTGGTAGTGGTGTAAAGTGTGTTGGCGGACGATCGCGGTCAGACCTCGTCGTTGCAGTGAGGGTGACGTGCATGAGGACGAACTTGGGGTTCCTCGGGAGGCCTCTAGTTGTATTCGGAATCTGCTCTTGCTAAGCCGTGCAAGAGAAGAGAAAAGGGAAACACAGCAACAGAACAACATCAGTGCGCAGGTCGTTTCAGAGGCAAAAAAGTTTTCTAGTCACGGTGCAGGGTAGTATCCTTTCTGGAGCCGGGCCGGCCTATGTCCGCGAGCCTCCCGCCCCCACGCCAGGTACCATCGGAGGGGGTTGATGGGCGCGAGGCTCAGCGACAGGTGAAGTGATGGAATGGCGGCTATAACGAGGACTCGTATTGCGCTGTTCTGGTGAAGAAGGAGAGAGCCGAAAACAGAGAGTCCTGGGGAGCGGTGATGCCTAGCATAATGCCGAGTTCGTCATGTATGGAGCGGAATGTGCGCTGTCATCGGGCCGGCGTCGTGGATGCGCTGGCAGCAGAAAAGACAAGGGTCCTACCGGATCTGTGGGACCCCAACCCATTTCCCGCCCGTCAGGCGGAGGGACTGGTAGGGCTTCTTCCCTTCGAGCCTTGTCTAGAACGTTGAGGCCACCGGACCGAAAGTGCGTGGCTGCAGACTAGTCACCTGGCTACGGGCTTCGCCTGCGGTGGTCGGGAAAACCCTCCTTGGCTCTGCAGATGAGCCTGTGTCTACGCTGTGCCTCCTGGTAGGTAGGTATGTAGGCAGGCAGGCAGGCAGGCAGTCGGTAAGCACAAGACGCAAGGGAACGACAGCTTGGCCCCGGCAAGCCGCGGCAAGAACGTCATCCGCCCGTGTCTCTCTGGGCTTGGAATGGGCCTATTTTTATCGATGTGCGGAGGGAGGCGTTCATTACATCTACGTCTTGTCTCAGACGCACAGCGGGAAGGGTACCACCACGGGAGAGGGGACGACCCGAGACGAGACAGCCTGGACAAGACGAGGAAGAGAAGCAGGAGGATGCTCCGAGTGCGTTGCGCCTTGAGTTTGGCCCCCGCCGTACACGCCGCTGGATGATGTTGCGGATTTTGTCATCAAGGACGTGCCGACGACGTGCTAGGCCGTCAGGACCAAGGCACGGCTGGCCGCGATTCGCTTCTCGTCGCCCTACGTTTCACGCCCACTGTCCGACGCCGTTGCTGTTATCGGTGCGACGTGCGCTCGACGTCGACGCCATGAAATTTACAGGAGGCGTGACACGGCTGCGTAGTGTGCTTTGAACCCAATGGTCTTGGCCAGCAGCTGGCCTTCCAGGCAGCGGAAATGAGCACACCATCATCAGCTTGGCTCTGGTGCAACGAGGAACTTCCCAGAGGGCGCAGATCGCTCCTTGATCGATTTTCTGCCACTGAGGTGCCGCTACGTGGACAGGTGCGCGTTGCGTGGGTGGTCGGTTGCCTCTGCAATGTCGTTCTGGGGCTGCTGATTCGTTTCTTTTTCTTCCTCTTCTTCTCCGGATGCGGGGGTCTGTAATAAAGTGCATGCAGTTGATATGTGACAAGATCGTAGTAGCGGCATCAAAAGCAGGTAGGTCGGCAGCAAAAACTGACAGCTTTTCCGCAAGATGTGTCCGTACCCTACTCGTCGGACAATAGTATTTTCTTTCATTTTTGTTCTCCATTCACTTGCCGCTTCCGGGGTCTGCTTGGTCGATTCTGGGGAAAGATGCTAGCTTATTCTCCGGGGTGGGATTTCGTCAGGTACATCTCACCATGCGATAGACATGCGATAGACATGCGATGGACGTACGAGAACTCAAACTACGCGTTGTCGCGTTTCGAGGAGGCGACGCACTGAACAGACGAAGACGAACATCCCCTTGAGCGTCTGGAAACAAGCATGTTCGACCTGCGGTGTACTCGCATGTACTTTGGGCCACTTTGGGCAGCGGTGTGTGTGGTGGCGGTGACTAGTCGGCCGCTGTACCTGCAGTAGCAAACTTGTCGAGCCAGGATTGGACATGGTCTAGTTGCCCAATGCAGACGGGACTGGGCGCCCAGAGCTTGACTATACGGCCGTTTCCCGGGCCTGCGTCTGTATCCTGTTCACCGGGCTTGCTCTGGGAGGGCTTTGCGACGCGGATGGTGGTTGCGCATCGGGAGGGAGGGAGGGAGGGAGGGAGG
>LUFD01000493.1:3644-25870 GCA_003025255.1 Cordyceps pruinosa
TTGCGTATAAGGACGTGCCAAGTTAGACAAATAACTGATTCAAGTCGCCTGGAGACCTATGGCCGCACAGCTGCTGTCCAACCTCTCAGCAAGCTCATGCTTCGCTCTCCTCTGCCCATACCGGGCCGGCGTCAATACACTCCCCAACGAGCCCGGTATCACGGCCTTGATGGAGAGCATTGTAAGAGGAAGCAGTTGAACTGCTATGATCCATAACGCTGACCGGCGTGCGGACTTTTTGTCGCGAAGCCTTGGATCAGTGTCAGCAACTTGCCCACGAGAAACGAGCCACACGGTGTAGGCGAAGTTCACCCAGCCCGGGCTTGACGACCGAAACGGAATCGTCAGTCCAACTGTTGGCACCTCGTGGCACGCCCTCGTTGCATCGTCTGCGGATCTCCGACTGTACACATGTAAAACACCGTGTTCAGCTGTCCGTCGACCTACGGAAGGAAAAGAAAGCAACGACTCAGTCCCGTCCCCGGCATCCAATCAGGCCAATGCTGTATTGAGACAGGCTGCGACGACAACGCAGAAAAGACGGGTCAAGGCAGCTAGTTGCTGCTCGTCTGATGTCCTGCTGCGCCTCGCTTTTTGGTGCTGCGGTGGTATTACTGCCTCTGCATATCATTGCTCCGCAGGGTGCTCACTCATGGAGTATAAATCTACAGGCTGCCCTCTGCTCTCCCGCTCCGGTCCTGGCAAGCAGCCAGCTTATACTCCTACCTGTCTTTGTTGTAGCCCTTCCGTCATGTCCGTCCCCCAAACTTGCACCGTCCTTGTGATTGGTGGCGGTCCTGCCGGCTCCTACGCGGCCGCGGTGTTGGCGCGAGAGGGCATCGACACCGTGGTGCTCGAAGCGGACAAATTTCCGAGGTACGTGGCAGTGCGCTCTAGTTGCGGTCTCTCGTTAATGCTTTGTGTTGCGGCAGATATCACATTGGCGAGAGCACGCTCCGTCCCTTCGCCACTTTTTTAAATTCATTGATTTCTACGATATCTTTAATAACCACGGATTCTATCACAAAGTACGCAATCCTCCAAAGAAACGGCTTCCCTTGTTCTAATCTAGAGCATCGACACTCGTCACTTAGAATGGCGCAGTCTTTCGACTGGCCCAAGGACAACCCGATGCCTGTACTATCTTGTTCCAGCACGCTCCCGCCCCTGGCTTGCTCCGAACTAACGTTCCAATGCCATGCAGACACTGATTTCCTAGAGGCTGGCGGGCCGGAAGGTTACGCCTGGAATCTGGTGCGCTCCGAGTCCGACGACTTGCTTTTTCGGCATGCCGGCTCCTGCGGCGCGCACATCTTTGACGAAACAAAAGTTGACACGATCCAATTTGCGCCGGCTCCCAGCAACGAAGCCGCGCCAGCGTCGCACGAGGGAGCTTCCAGCGGGATCGGCCCCGGCCGGCCCGTATCCGCGACCTGGGTACGTAGTGACGGCGCATCCGGCTCTATCAACTTCCAGTGCCTTGTTGACGCGAGCGGCCGGCGCGGCATTCTGAGCACGAAATATCTCAAGAACCGCAGGTTCAACGACAACTTCAAGAACGTCGCCAGCTGGGCCTACTGGAAGAGCGACAAGGTGTACGGTCCGGGGACGCACATGCACGGCTCGCCGTACTTTGAGGCGCTTGACGGTTAGTGGAACCTAAACTACCGCTTGTATTACAGGATCCTATCTAATGCAGTGTGCTTCGTGTAAGACGCGAGCGGGTGGGCTTGGTTTATGCCTCTGCACGATGGAACTCGATCCGTCCGTATTGTGCAGCTGCAGAAGATGGCGGTCGAGAAGAAGCGGGAGCTCGGCAGCCTGTCCACGTTGGACTTCTACAGGAGCTGCCTCGAGATGGCTCCCAGGACCAGGTCCCTTCTGGAAGGCGCTGAGCTCGCTACAGAAATCAGGTCGGCTTCCGATTGGTCCTACACGGCATCCACCTACCATTTAGAGAATGCCCGGATCTGCGGAGATGCGGGCAGCTTCATTGATCCTCTATTTTCCTCGGGCGTTCACCTTGCCGTCACGGGGGGCCTCTCCGCAGCAGTCACCATTGCAGCGGCCATCAGGGGGGACTGCGACGAGCAGACTGCTGGGTCGTGGCATTCCAAGAAGACGGTAGAAAGCTACACGCGCTTCTTCCTAGCGGTCAGCAGCGCCACGAAGCAAATCCGAACGCAGCATGAGCCCATCATACAGGATATGGACGAGGACGGATTTCAGAGAGCGTTTGATCTGTTTAAACCAAGTAAGAACTTTGATCCCCGCGGAAATACCTTGTCGTACCTGACAATGTGCAAGTTATCCAAGGTACTGTGGATGCCGATACCAAAGGCAAGGTTACTGCGAATGAAATCTCCAAGATTTTGGAGTTTTGCTTCCGGGCATTTACATATGTTCCACCGGAGAAGAAGGACGCCTTGTTTGCCAAGTTGAACAGTCTGGGGGCCGATTCCAGCGCTCAGTCTCATGCTGGCGACGGCCACCGAGGAGTGTCGAGGAGCACCTCACTCCAGATGAGTTGCAGGTTCTTGAGATCCTGCGCAGTAGACGGATGATTCGCGAGGATCCATTTGAGATGGACAGCTTCACACTAGACACCATAGATGGCCTGGCCCCCAACTTGGTGCGCGGCGCGCTGGGGCTTGCTCGATCTGCGGTGGCCGCGATCGATGAGTCGCACTACGTGTCCAGCGCGTTCTTGGATGGCAAGTTCCCCGGCATACGGGAGGGGAGTGTCCACCTGCCAAGGTCGAAAGTAGTGCTGGGCTGAATGCCAGGGATGCTAGTCCTGTATTGCCCTTTTGAGTCAATGTCAGCTTTGGTTATCCACGGCGCACTGAGACCTGCTTCGAGGTGGGAGCCACACTGCCGAATGAGCTGATCACGTTGCCATGCTGTCCACGCAGAATACGTCCCAACTATGGCCTAGAACCACGAACTTGCTCGTTTAGAAAAGAAGAAGCAAAACAAAATCACAGTCACGTGGTATTCCTTTCGCCTCTTTGACGTTTTCGTTCCCCTTTTCTTCTCCCGTCGTCCACCTCGAGGGAAGCCTCACCCTGCTACGCCATACTCCTTTCTCTACACAGAACCATACCGCCAGATATGCTTTCTCTTTGGATATTCGTTATTGTTCGTGTATTACCTGCCGCTAGACTGATTTGGAATACTTACCAACTTCTTCACTTGGCGAGTACAGCTCGTGTGTTACACGGCATGGAGGGTGTTTTATTCCCTCCGCCTGCATCCGCTAGCTCAGTATCCCGGGCCGAGGCTATGGGCTATTCCCTACTTTCCCTACCGCCGCATGATATTGACCGGTCAAGTCCAGACAGAGCTGCTTGAGCTGCACAAGAGACATGGCGCCGTGGTCCGCGTTGGGCCGCACACCTTGTCCTACAACCACCCGGACCAAGTGCCTCGAATTGCTGATATCCGAGGTTCAGTCTTCGTTCGCCTCCGGAGACGAAATCAACCTCGTCAGTGTCCAGAAGCTCAGATATATGCTCGCGGTTCTTGACGAGGCCATGCGCCTGCGCCCCGCGGCTCCGTCCGGACTGGCGCGCGTGATCGCTGCAGGAGGCGACACTGTATTGGGGAGGTTTGTCCCGGCAGGGGTAAGTAGCGTCCACTCTCATCCAGTTGTCGCCCGCTCTCTTTGCGCGAGAAACGCAGTGATTCGCTAACATTTGGGGCAGACCTATGTTGAATCCTGGGCATGTGCCACGTATCGGGACCCAGCCCACTTTGCAGAGCCGGATGCCTTCTTCCCCGAGCGATGGCTCGGAGATGCGCGCTTTGCAGACGATACCAGAGACATTTTCCTTCCATTCAGCAACGGCCCGAGAGATTGCATGGGCAGAAGGTAGGCCGCCCCTCCCCCGTCGCGACGATGGTTCTTTCAAGCTTCGAACGAAGGGGCAAAAAGTGAGCTGACACTTTGTAGCCTCGCATACGCAGAAATGCGACTGATCCTCGCCAAGCTGCTGTGGAATTTTGATGTTGCCCTCGCTGACGAGAGTAGAGACTGGGACTCTCATAATCGGATCTATATGGTGTACGAGAAGGAGCCTCTGTACGTACATGTCAGTCCTTGGATAGAGTAGGATGTTTGAACGTCTCTGTCATTGAGTCCAAATAACCTCCTTGAGAAGTGCCGCATAAACCCGAATTTTCCACTGTGAACCTGCACTTGGTCTTGCGCCCGTCTGGCCCATGGCTACAGCATCGTTCAAAGTGACTTGGAACAACTCTTCCTCCGCAAATCCAGCACCGCCAGACGGCAAACGCGACCAATACCCATAGCCCGGTGACTGTTGAGTGGAGAGATGAAAGCTGCAGCAGCCTAGGACATGGCACGTACAGGATCAAAGGAGCGGCCGGGTGTCGTTAGATGGAACGAACGCAGTCGTTGCAGCGCTAGTATGACCACCTGAGAAGGGTATAAAGGAGAGAGTCTGACTGGCCAAATTACAGAAGAGAACGGAATAGAATTGATTGCAGCACCAGTAGCGTATTAGTACGCGGGAGGATGGCCATTATGAGCTTGCTGGCTAAGCGCTGCTGGTGCCTGAGAAGCTCGCTCTCGGGAACCAGGAAGTTTGAGGGGGCAAGGGCATTCCGAAGATGTTGCATACTGCCATCAGCTTCTGGTATGGGAATGCCTCCAGATTTGGTGGCATCTCGGAGTCTTTTTACGTCTTTGGTTCGATAGTCTGCGCGACACCGGCTTTGAACACAAAGTCCCAATTTCAACAATTTTTTATTCAATGAACAAAATCACATGCTCATAGTGATTTGCTTAGAAGCCAGCGTAGAGGCCAGAGCGTTGCAGGCTGGGTCGCACTGCGCACTCGATGATACGCGTGCTTGCCTGCTTGATCAGCACCGCTGCCAGTAATGGCTGTGCGAGACCACCTGGATATGGAGGATTTGAGTCTTGAAGATTTTGAGAACGATAAAGTTTCGAGCTCCCGGGAGGGACAGAAGTCCAAGCGCAAATCCCCCTCCCCCGTCGAAGAGTCCAAGCCGAGCGGACACCGCAGCGCCTGCGAACCGACTCCCGCTACGGCTCAATAAATGGAAAGCCTGAAGGCAATATGATGGGGGTAACACTGCATCCATTACGGTTTCGCATGGACAGTGTGCCTCCGTGGCAATGTTAGACGGCGGCCAATTATCGGAAACGATCCGCCGGAAGATCTTCTCCTTGCTCCGAACCCTTCCAGACACAGCCTGAGTGCACCATGGAAAGTGACGGCAGGCTTCCAGGATAATAGTATACGTGCGAAGTGGCTATCGATGGAGGATACATGCAGTCAGGTGCCGTTGGGGAGAACTTGGATGCCTTTTGAAATCGCACTTTGTCACCGATTTCCCGTGGCATTGGCTTGGGACCGACGGCGAGATCGAATCTGCAACCGGCGCCCCAGCTGGCGGGCTAGATTCTACCGTGCTGAAACAGGGCAGATCAATGGCTTTCTTTCGATTTGAGACACGGCTTGTTGTCGTGCAGATAAAGCGAGCATCGGCCGGCCACAAGTGGTCGGCCACGACCTGTTTTTAGACGGCTGTCTCATTTCAGCTGCAAGCTGTTCGCATTACCGCCAATAGCAGAAATGCCGACGTGAAACAGCGAATTCGAACAGCGTCATGATATCTCGTGTCCGCAGGCATGTCTTGCCCTGACTCACCTGCCTCGTTGGGTGCCCATGTATCTAAAGCAGCCCCTACATAAAGCTCGGGCAAGGCCATATTTCTCTATATAGCGCTCTCTTTGCAAACATCCTGCTCTTCCTGAATACATATCCCCTTGACAACATTCGATTCAACGCGAAAATGAAATACTCTGCGCTCGCGGCTGTAACCCTCCTCGTGGCATCGGCGCTCGGTATGCCTGAGCTCTCCTCGGGCGCGTCACACGCCGTGCCCGGCCAGATCATCGTGACAAACAACATGAACCGGGCCCTCGGGCTGGACGCGCCCGCAGGAGTGAACATCATCCTCCATCAGGGAAAGACGGTACTGATGGCAGCTCATGAGAAATCTATGGATCTCATGGTGCGCGAGCAAAATGCACACCACAATCAGACAAAAGTGCGCTACGCCTCTGGCAAGGAACGTATGATTTTTCCATCGAGCCGGTCGAAGGCGGGGGCTTCCCGGGGGCAATCGAGGTGATCCCCTTGACGCTGCGTCCTTCTCCTCGCTGCCACCCCTTGGTGTGGTATCCCGGACAAGGAAGTACACAGCAATCTGTATGCCAGGACCGCACGCCGCTCCGCGTCTTCCTCCGTGAAACCGATCAAGCAGCCGCGGAACTATGAAGGCTGGTATGAAAAGAGCTTGGGGCCGGCAAGGGGCAGCGGCTCTTACAAGAGTCCTGCTTTGGACGGGGGCGGGATATCATGACAATGGATGTACTAGGTAGTCAGTCTTTCCGCCGGTGAATGTCAATGTATTTTCGATTGAGATTCGATGTGCGAGAGGGATTGTTTGCTAAAATCCGGAACGTTGTGAAGGTATTTCTAGACTTTCAAGCGAGATTCGGGCCGCCCGAAATCTCCAAATACTAAAATACCTTGATCGTAAAAACCCTTCAGAACCTGTGCTGGTGCACATGATGGAGCAGCCGCATATTTAGCGGTAGGCTTATTTATTTCTTTGAAAGGCTCTTGGACGCCGTACCTTTTCGTTCTCCAAAGCTTCCTCTTTCACGTCGCTGCGCAGCCCACACAAGATTTCGCTGCTACCTAGCTTCACCCTGTATCTAGATATTGCGTACTGAGTGGCTGTGCCTTTTGTACCAGTTTTCTGTCGTCTCTCTGGCTGACGCAGACTAGCAACACGTCTCCGTGTTCTTACGACGCTTGGCCGTCGTGATTCATTCTCGGTGCCAGAAGTAAGGTGCCGCCCGCTAGCAGGGTCAGAATCGCATCCGATCTCCTCAAGTTCGTGTTGCAATGAACCCTGTCTTTGAATTCAAGTGGTGCGGTGGCCGGCGCCGTGCCGATGCCTGGGCCGCTCACAAGAATAACCTGAGTAACAAGTCGCTGGGAATTGGGGAGACGAAAAAGTCTACTGTCATCTACAGTATACATATGACTGCAGGAGGAAAAAGGCCGGGCTGCACAGCCTGACCCTCTCTTGGAAGGGGTAAGAGTGAGGAAGGAGAAAAGCTGACATTTGTGTAGTCAGTACATGCAGCGGGAGATGACAGGATTGGAAAGAGAGGCGCTGGGGATGCAGATTGCGCAGCTGGGCCGCAGCAGTCGAGCCCTGGGGTTCCCCGTCAGGGGACGGCGGTTAGTTAATGGCAACAGGCGGTGGCGATCAGTGGCTTCCTCCACCAAAACAGGAACATGTCACATCTGTTGATGGCCTTGATGATGTGCGTGCCGCGGCTGCCAAGGAAACCATCCCCGGAATGACTGGCGTGTGCTTCTAAGACACATAGAGTAGACCTGCGGGAACGAATAACATAAGCTTTTCTTAATCATATTGATTGCATTGCATACCACAGTGCCGTCATCGTTGAAACCGTGATATCCCAATGCCGCAGCCGCAGCGGCCCCAGATACTCTTATACTTGTAATGTCGTGCTACAAAACGAAACAAGAAACAAACCCTCCCCCCCGATACCTTCCCGAGAAGCCCGCCCTGCTAGCCGGCGCTCCTTCTACGCATCGTGGGATGCATCCTCCCAACTATTTAGCACACGACACATCATACACGCAGCCAGCAGGTCAGATCCGCAGAGCGCCTGCTTGGCTCAGCGAAGGAATAGTGCTTCCGAGCCGTTCCGTACAGACCTCGTTCGGTCAATGTGATCCAGGCCGAGGAAATCGTCCTCCGAAGTGGCCATATTCCAGAGCTCGTCATCTATCAATTGTCAGCAGCGGTCGCAGCAGGGGGTCACAGCAGTAAATGCTCACCATCTTCGAGGTAGCGAGGTTTCGACGGGTTGCTTCTTCGCACAACAGCAAACTTGATCTTTTCAAAGCTCTTGCCCTTGAGACCCGTTCTTTTTTCCAGGCGCTTCTTGGTGTCTGCAAACTTCTCTCCCTGAACGGTGTTAGCCTCATTCCACAGGATACGGGTGAAACCGCCAATCTAGGCATACGGCCCTACATACCTCGAGAAGAAGAAATTTAAACGGCACACCGTGAGTGCGGTTTGTTTCATTTTGGAAATGGAACACTTGGATGTAGTTGGCTTCGTTGGCGTCCTGCTCATCGGCAGGCACACGTTCCGCATAGATGTGCGTATACTCACTAAGGTTCTGCACAGCGTGATCGCGGACGGGCTCGCGATAGAATTTGTTAGAACTCGTTTCGTAGACGCGTATCCTTCCTCCTTCAGCCTCGTCCGCGATCTTAGCTTTCTTGACCAGAGCTTGAATCAAATCTTCAACCGTTCCTGTCTTGGGCACCAAGAGATCAAACTGCTCTTCTTTGGCGAGGCCTTCGCTAAGCCAAGTAAGCTTGATGCTCTTCTTGGTATCCAACTCTGCCAAGCTCATCTCAAGCACTTCAAAGTAGAAGGCATCATTTCGCTGGCTCGAGTTCAGGCTTCCTCCAGCGGGATTGAGGATTTGTCGCAAAGTTGGGTTGGTGCCTCGTCTCACGGGCACCTTGGGGTTGTTTGTGGATGCGTTGACTGTCCATAGACGAATATGTGTTGGTTCCACCTTAAGATATGCCCCCACACTCTCGGACAATACATCGTAATTGATCTTGGAGTTTAGAACGAGCTCGAACGCAGGGTACTTTTCCTGGTCGCAGCGGGCGGGGTGGGCGTGGAATCTCACAGTCCTCTTGTGTTCTAAAAAGTCGTAGTACTCTCGGGCGTCCTCCATACGGTCGCTTGATGGGCTCTGCTCCTTGTTTGGCGCATCCGAGAGGCGGGCTTGGAACTTGTGCTCCGATGTCTTCTGGAAACAGATAATGTCACCATCCTGCAGCTCAGCCATCTTGAGAGTAAACTTGGGCTTGAGAGGCTCAATCATGTTAGGCTTAATTTCCTCCCATAGTAGAAGGCGTTCATCATCAGCCAGCTTGGACTCCCAGCCCATGGAAGCGTGAATCAACGGCACCATGTCCTCGATCTTCTTGTCCTTAGCCATGTAGATGTGACCAACGCCATGGAGCTCCTGTTTGTCCACGTCAAAGTGCTTGAGCAAAAGCAGAATCGTGTCCTCCCTGGCACCGTTGGCGGCCGGGGCTTGGTATGAGGGCCAGATGGCAAGTCCGTCATTGTCCACTTCGGTGGCCACTTCGGCCCAAAGTCGAAGGCTCGAGTCCCTGTGTGCGGCGGAGCGCGCATAAGTCTCCTCCACAGTCAGACGTAAATCCATAACAGGTTGGTCGGGACGGATTGTTTTGTTTTGCCGGTTCACCATGAGCCAAAGGCGAATCTTGCGCGCGTCCTGGCCGATATCCTCTGCGACCTGCTGTACAAAGTCTTCCATCATAGTTGCCTTCTTGATGCGATATGACTTGGGGGCCGACTCATCGTCAGGATTGTTATTGTCAAAGCGACCCATGTCAGTGCCGCCAAAGCTGCGAAAGGTCTCGTTGGTGATGACCTTGGCCATCATGTAGAGATGAGCTTCGCGTTGCTCCTTGCGGCGAGCTTCTTTCAGTGCATTCTCCTCTTCAAAACGCTGCTGCAGGTGGGAGGGGATGTCGTTCTGGGCAACGGGGCAGAGAATCTTGTCGACACGGGTTTGACGTATGTACACCAACATGTAGGCACTGTTCTGGCGAACGGTAGGTGCCTTCTTCTGCAGAGGAGCCCTGGTATAGCCGTTAGGAATGCGCTCCTCGCCGCCATAGTTTTCTTCCAAAACCTCTCGAAGCGTAGCTTTTGTGACCTTGTCATCGTCGTACTTGTAGAACCATCCGTCCTTGTTGGGCTTAATAAAAGCGTAGTAGTGGCCGGCGTTGAGGTCGCCGCTGTGGACAAGTACACCGTGAAGCTGATACGTCCAAGACTCGGATCTATCGGCATCATCGTTGAGGTAAGGCGCGGCGTCAAAGACGTCGGGAAACTCGTAGCGATCGTTGATTTTCATCATCATATCCCTTTGGATGTCGTACTCGAAACGCTTGAGCTGAAGATGGAGGACATCGGGGAAGCTGTTAAAAATGACACCCTTGTCTGCGTCTTGCAGCTTGTGCTCGTCACCGGCAAAGTACTGGTTCTCGCCGTCCATCTTTTCGACTTGGATGTAGTCGCGGAAGCTGTCGAGGAGGCTCTCGTTGCCGCTGACGTTTAGCTGAATATCCCAAAAGTCTTCGATGCGACTTGATTCGTAGTCGACATTGATGCAGGAAATATACGTCTTGATCTTGCCGCTGAATATTTCGGGGAGAACATTTTCTGCCGTGGTGCCCTTCATCCTCTCTTCCAGTCTCTCCATGAGCTTGCGCGAGAGTTCCTGAACATCCTGTTGCTCGAAGATATGTCTCGTTTCCCAGCCGAATGATTTTGTCAACTCATTCGTGCCAACGGCTTGTTCTGACGTCTGCAGTTGGTAAAACAGGCGTTGCAGGGTGTATGCAGAGTTTGTTAAGCTGTCATCGTTTTCGGTGGGAATTTCGTAGACGGCCTGAAAAGGGTCAGCGCGGGTTCCCTTGGGCAGTGAATGGTGCTCACCTTGCGGAACGCGTTGGTAAAGTACAGTGACTGGAGCAGGGAGTTGAGGTAGCATGTGGCGCCCTGGTTCTTCAGTCCGACGTAACCGGTTTCCTTTTTCGAGTCGTAGTTGACAAAGTTGTGCCAAAGAACGCCTGTTTCGTCCTCGACAACGCGGACGTATGCAGTAATGTTGGCCGTCTCATTCTCGAGAAGAGGTCGGGTACTACCCTCCCAGGGGATGTTGAACATTCTTCTGCTCTCTACGAAACGCGTGAAGCCCCAGTCGCCCTCTTCCTTAGTGAAGCGGTGGTGAGCGACATGGTGAACATATAGGCTAGGATCGTTGGGGTTCCAGAGGGCAAGAGCAAACTGAACACAGCAGCTCCAGTTATCTGGTATGGCGTCGGCTTCGAAACCGTGCTCGAGATAGATGGAACAGTGGTCGGTGTTGTTTCCGTGGGGAAACAGCAGGATGCGCCTGGAGCAAAGGTCAGTAATATGCGGCGGTGCGAGGGTAATGGGAAGGGCGCGGCGGGCGGTTGGCTTACCAGGGGAATCCGCCAGTTTGGAAGATGGGACCATGCTCCTTCTTGCCAAGGCTACGCCAACTTTCCACGGTCCATGTGTTTACACAGTCCTCGAGGATCTTGGGTTGGTCGGCGAGAGGGGGGAGAACAATGTCCTTCATAGCCTCATCTGGACGGGGGTGAGGAGAGAGTTAGCATTGGTATGTGGGTGTGTCTAGGGATGAAGGACCGGCGCGGCGGGCGGGACGGTACAGGTACATACAGTCGTTGGCTAGAGGGAGATCTTGGAGGGCTTCGACGTCTTGGTCGCCATTGTCGGGGTTTATGATGGCGATGGAATCGCGGTCTGGGAGGCTGGCGACGTCGACGTACTCGGTGGCGTCGACATCCATCTCGTTGGGAGAGGGGATGTTATAACTCTGGGTGGAGATGGTGATGTTAGTAACGCGCAGGCGCGGCGAGGTGGCGACCGGGACGTCGATTGGGGCCATGACAGAAAGAATATGCAGAAACGCGGTATCAAGAGGTGGAGGATATGGGTATTGTATGCTTCCGCTTGGGGGGACGGGGACGGGCGAGTCGAGAGGTGTGGATAGACTGGGCGGCGAAAGTGGTGCGAGAGAGACGGCGAGGCAATGCGCGCGGGTTGCAGGTGAAGGTCCAGGGCAGAGGCCATGGGAGGCGATGCAGACGGGGAAGCGGGCGAGCAGGAGGCATCACGGTGGCAGCTAGAGGGGAAAAAATTATCGTGAGGCAGCAGGAGGGCAGGGACGGCGGATGGGGCAGGAGGAGGGCGAGGCGACGGGAGGCGCAAGCGAGGAGATAGGGCGAGGGGGGGGGCTGACCATGATTACCAATTACGGATGCAGACCGTGAATCCCGAACGAGGACGAAGAAGAGAGGCCCGTCGGGGGGGCAGGGTGCTCCGAGGGGTGATGCAGGAGCAGCAGGATGAAGTCGGTGGATGATGGGCGATGGGCGATGAACGATGGGCGATGGGACGGGTGGTGGGAGGCGTCACGTCACGGCGGCGGCGGGGTGCAGATGGCGAGGCAAGCGAGCGAGCAGGGCAAGCAAGGCGAGGCCGGGTAGGTAGAGGCGGCGTCAGGTCAACGGGGATTTGCAACGCTCGAGGTAGAAAGAAGTCGCTGCAGAGCTAGTCGTGACGGACCGGTTGAGTCGGGAATGGTGCAAGAATGCGGTTCCAAGCATCACCAGCAGCCAGTCAGTCTATGATGATGCAAATAAAAGAGACGGCCCTGAGTCGCCTGCGCGCCCTGTCCCTCTACGTGTACTCGTGCGGCCAGCCCTGGTAGGTCTGAGACGGGCGGTACCTTTGCTCATGCACCACGCTGCGCTGCACCGAGGTACCTGTGTCCACGGCCAAGCAGGAAAAGCAGGGAGGTACCTACCAACCAGAGCTGCCACAGCAAGCAGCTGGAGCTGTAAAACCAGAGCCACGCAAGCTCCACCAGCCCACCGCCAGTGCCGTTTAGCTGGTACCCAGACACCCACGCCTTTCACACCAAGTCCCATGTACTCCCTTAGCACCCTGCACCTTACCACGCTGCGCTCCCGCATTTTGACTTTTCGCCTCTTGCTGTCCGTCCAACTCTCCCCCGCAGAGTGGCAGATGGCGGCTGCGAGCTACAAGCAACGGCAGCGGCTGAACCATATCGCCAACCGGAACTCGTCCATCAACAAGCCTCGAGGGCATCATGCTGCCTATGTCCGGGATGCGGCTCTACCATCGCCGTCATTACCTAGGTACCTAGGTAGGTAGACCGGTGTCTCCAGCCCGCAAACACCTGCTCGTCAACCCCCTTTGATGCAAGCCTCAGCAGTCTCCTCAACCGTTACAGTACACCCAGACGGAGCGTACACGGCGTCCGGACTAGCATGCCAAATGCCGGCTCGAATAAAGAAACAAGCTCGCACAAGCCCAGACGCCCACCAGCCCCAACCGAGCTGTCAGGCTGCCCAGTCCTCAGGTAGCACCCGCAGACGCAAGTATCTTTGTATCCCATCACCAGCTCCAGCTCTTGCTCCAACTCGCTGCGAGAGCTCGCGGCCCAATCAACGGCGTCCCTTGCCCTGGGTGCCGCCGCGCACCACCCGCGCCACCTCCAACATGTGAAAGGCCCGGAACAAACGTGGCTGGCGATCGTCTCACCGGCTCGCCCCAATTCGCACCGGAGGGGCTGGATCCTCACCACGGGCCGCTGCAGAAACAGGCGGCAAGCGGTCGTGTCGACTTATACCCTCACGATGGATGCGGGACGGGTAGCAAGAATGACTCTTCTGTAGAATGGCCTGATGTTGTGGCTCCCCCAACTCACAACGCAGTTGGGCTCAGTCAGACAGCTTGACGTCGTCCCTCTACCGTGCAACCCGAGGCAGCTTCATTCTGTGCTAGTTGGTCTCCGTGCAGTAGGCAGTCATCCCAGCGCCCTAGCATTGGGCAGCAAAAACGCCGAGCTACTATCAAGAAAACGGCATGCAGCAAGCGCCAGATGGCCGCAGTAGTAGCTCATGATAGTCAGGCGATAGTCCCTGCCGGAGACACGCCAGCTCACCCTATAACGCGGGGAACAACGGGATGCCAAATGAGGGGAAGCCCATCGAGCAGTCGTTGGAGCGACTATTTCATTCCTCGTCGTAGCTAGACTGTAGGCTCGATCTTCTCTCTCTTCCGCTTTCTTCCTGCTCTAATTCTTTTCCACTGCTCTCCTGTATACTCTGCTCATCGTGCACGCCCTTTCCCCTCGTCTCTCTCCATCAGGCCAAGGCGGGCAAAGCTGGAGCCGATACCGCTTCGGCTGTGGGGTAAAAACCCTTAGCAGAAGGAAGCCCTCTGCCGGTCACTGACTGACTTGTCCGGGCCTAGTCACCGCGGCGCCGGCGCTCCGAAAATTAAACACTGAGCATTCCTGCCCATGCGACGCTTTCGTCCCTCAAACTCTCTTGTCCATCTCCTCCGTCTCTGCACCTGATCTCGTTGTTTCCGACATTGAATCGTTCTTCACCCCCCTCAGCCCGTCGCCGCCCGCAAACGCCCGGCAAGCCAAGCTCTCTCTGCTCTCCCTCGCCACATCCACACGCACACGACCAGCGACTCCCCCTACCCAGCAGCGGCGCCCTTCTCCCGCTTCCCTTCGACCGCGAATCCCACAGCCCGCTGCATGCCGCTGCATGGACCGGTAGCCATGCTGTCGAGCTCCATGCGCCAGACGCGGCCGCGGAGGTGCCTCGCCGACGCTGTGCGCCTCGCCCCCCGGCCCACGCTGTCGTCTCCGGTCGCCGGCCGCCGGGGAGCCGCCACCGCCGCCGGGGCGTGGCGCCCCGTCTCCGTCCTCGACGAGTACGTTATTTTGCACGCCCCAACCGGCCATGCCTCATTCGAATGTCGCTGACACGTTTCCGGACAGCTGGGTGGCGCGCGAGGCCCGTCCCATCAGCCTCCGCCAGCTCATGGTCTTTGGCCGCTCCCTCACGGAATCCCGCCTCATCAGCTCCGCCAACTACGTCCGGACCGAATTGCCGTCCAGGTACGTCTCCCCCATCCCCCCAGGGACCATTGCGCAAAGAAAGAACACCGGGAGCCTAACGCCAGCACGCGCAGAATCGCCCACCGCCTCCGCGACATGCAGCAGCTCCCCTACGTCGTCGTCACGAACCCCCACATCAACGACGTCTACAACCTCTACTACAACGCCTTTGACACCTTCCGCAAGATCAAGGAGGTCAAGACGCTCGAGGACAACGACCGACTCTGCGAGGTCATCAGCCAGAACCTCAAGGGCCACCTGACCGTCATCCCCAAGCTCGCCATGGGCATCCTCGAGTGCGGCGGCCTGATGAACCCCCAGGACCTCGACAAGTTTATGAATACCATACTACGATCCGTACGTTTTCCCACCGTCCGCGCTTGCCTTTCCACACCCTCCGGTCTTCCCCTTTTGTATCTTGCGATCCAACCACGCTAACACCGCCCACGCAGCGCATCTCCCGCCGCGTCATCGCCGAGCAGCACCTCTCCCTCACCGAGACCTACCACTCGCCGCACTTCTCCCCCGGCGCCAAGCTCTCCGAGAGCGACTTCATCGGCGAGGTCTTCATCCGGTGCCAGGCGCGCGAGGTCATCGAGCGCTGCGCCCGCGCCGTCACCGCCCTCGCCCGCTCCACCAACGGGCCCGACGCCCAGGTGCCCGCCGTCCGCGTCGACGGCCACCTCGGCGCCTCCTTCCCCTACATCCTCAGCCACCTCGAGTACATCATCGGCGAGCTCCTCCGCAACTCGGTCCAGGCCGTCGTCGACCGCCAGGCCAAGCTCCGGGACAAGGCCGCCGCTCCGGTCGACCCCCCGCCCCCCATCGAGGTCACCATCTGCGAGGCCCAGGAGCACGTCATCATCCGCATCTCCGACCGCGGCGGCGGCATCCCCCGCGAGGAGCTGCCCTACCTCTGGTCCTTCTCCAAGGGACCACAGTCCGCCAAGCGCCTCGCCAACCTCGGCCGCGTGCCCCGCATGGCCGCCACCATGCAGGAGCTGCACATTGACGAGGCCCTCGGCCGCGCCGACCTCAAGGCGCCCTCCTACCCGACCCCGACGCCGCCGCCGCCGCCATCGCCGCAGGACCGGCCCCTCACCGCCGCCACCCCGCACACCCCCTCCCAGCAAAACTCCCTCTCCAGCCTCACCAGCCGGCCCCCCAACCTCCGCCTCGGCATGGGCCTCCCGCTCAGCCGCGTCTACGCCGAGTACTGGGCCGGCAGCCTCCACGTCCACAGCCTCGAGGGCTACGGCGTCGACGCCTTCCTGCAAATCTCCCGCCTCGGCAACAAGAACGAGCAGCTCACCACCCGTGCCAGCATGGACGCCGTCTGAGGCGACGAGATAGCCGGGCCGCGTACTCTGACCATAGAAACAGTCGCATCCATCCCCTTGTATGTATATATATAGGCGTGTATCCTCGTCGGTGGCACGGCTGGCGGCATTTTGTCGGTGCCGCGAGATCTCTTCTTCCGACACCTTCTCATTTGGTGCTCGGCTTGTGGCTGATGACCTGGCCGAAAGAATTGCTTTGCTGGCACAGGGAGGTTCACGAAGAAGCAACTTTCTAAAAGAGGAGGTCCTGGAGGGTTTTTCTTTTCTGTTTTTGTTTCAACTTGTTTCCTTTTCATTGTCATTCTCATTCTGGTCGAGGCGAGGAGTTTTTCGGTCTTGTTGCATCGTATACTGAGATATCGGGAGGTCTTACATCGGTACATTTTATAGCATTTACGCGGGGCAAACGTCACCTTCAATTCACAGCGTGCGCGCATGGCGTCGCCTTATCCGTTTCACTACAAGTGACTGAAAATGAGCATACGAGACTTCAGTTTAATAAAGGGAATAAAATAAGGCTACATTATCAAAACTTCCACAACAAATCTTGCTCGTCAAGGGACATATTAACTTTTTGGCCCCCTAAGACCAATTCCACAGGGAGGCCCAACAGCGAGCAAGCAAGCGCCGTTCCTCCACAATCAAAAGGTACCATGTATTAGGGCCGACCATATCATCAACACGCTGGAAACTGCTGCCAATAATATCCATGCCTGTATTCCTCTGTCGGTACTATTTGGCCTATTCAACCACGTCCCCGATTAAGGGCGTGGGTGCGAAAACGCAAACCCTTGACAGCACAGTCGCAGCCTTGCAAGTAGAACGTCAAGCATCAGCAAATCAGCAAGCGGCTTAGCGGCGGCCGTGGCTGCGGACAGCGCTGCCCTGCATGGACTCGAGCTCCGACTCGAGCTGCTTGATCTGAGCATGAGTCTGCTCGAGATCCTTGTTGAGACGATCGCGCTCGGAAATGAGCTTCTGCTCCCATTGGCGGAACCGCTGTTCCTCGATCTTGACTTGCTCGGTGAAGCGTTTGCGAAGAGCCTCCTCTTCCTCCTTGAACTTGGGGTTGTCGAGCTTGCGGGGGCGAGCTTCGCCAAACTTGCGCGTCTCCATCTGCTGAGCTCGGTAGGCTTCGTAGTGAAGCTCCTCGGTGGTATGAATGAGATCAAGCATATGGGTACGGATCAGAATGGATCGAAGTTTCTTAAAGTCGCAGTGGTCTTCATTCTCGACCTCAGCCACACCCCAAGAGTACTGCCGACCCTTGACAATACGTCCATCGTTGGTCTTGACGTCCTTCTCGGAACCAATCACGGCAAAAGGCATGGCGGCCATCAGGCTGCGTGCGTGCTGAGCAGCGGCATCGTCGTCCTCCTCAACCGGGGGCTGATAAATCTTAATATTCTGCGCCTCGATGACGGCGGCAATCTAGGCAGGTTAGCAGTGGCAATGCAATCGAGGGTCACGCCCAACGTACGCGCTGCTTGAACTTGGCCAAGTCGGCAGGGCTGAGAGTATCGGCCTTGGCAATGACAGGGATCAGGTTCACGCGAGAGCAGAGTCTCTTCATGACCTCGATATCCAGAGGCTTGAGGGTGTGGCCGGTAGGGCGGATGAAGTACAGGCAGGCGTGGACACGGAGATCGATCTTGTCCTGGCGGCGGGGCTGCTGCTCCTGAAGCATGTAGGACTCGTGCTGGTCGTCGAGGAACTCAATAATAGGCATCCAGGAGTCACGGTTGTTAACGTAGTCTCCGAATCCGGGAGTATCGATGACGGTCAGGCGGACTAAAGGCAATACCGTTAGCATTTGAGGACCGCCTACTAGTAGGGATAGCACGCACCCTTGAAGAACTTCTCCTCAAGCTCGGCCTTGGTGATCTCAATCTCGACGGTCTTGTCGACCTGCTTCTGATGACGACGCTTATGGTCGGCATAGTTCTTGATGGTGGTCGAGAACAGCGTGTTGATGAAAGTCGTCTTTCCGAGGCCAGACTCTCCAGCAACCTAAGGACAGACTTGTTAGCGTGACGCGGTTCAAACGGCGAGGTGCAGTGGCATAGGCGGAGGCCAGCACGGGAGCGAACAAAGACGTCGGCATACCATAATGGTGAAGCCGGCACCACGCTTGGCGACAATCTTGTGACGCTGGTTGGGCAGATTGGCAATGCCAATTGGCGATGCACTCTCGGCGCTGGCAGGAGCCATCTTGATCTGGTGAGGGGGTTGGGCGGTTGGGGGAGTGAAGAGACGAGAAAGACGAAAGGCCGGCGCGGGGACGAAACAATATGTTGACAAGCTGCAGACGACGACCCAAGAAATCCGCCTAGTAAATGCTTGAGATCGATTGATCAGGAAGTGCGTTTGGGGAGGACGGTCCAAAGGTGGAGGAGGTTCGGAGCTTGGATGGGCGTTCAGGGGCACCAAAGGGGGGGGTCGTGGCCACCAATTTTGCTGGTCTTGGGTGCGTCCGGGGGGGCTTGCGGGCACTGGTCAGTGCGATGGCAGATTGGGCAAGCAGCAGTTGACCAGGCCGGGCCCCCTTTCCTTAGCACTAGCCACTCATTGCAGTTGCCAGCCAACGGCCGGATACTGGTCGCAAGGCGGTCAGTGCGCTCCACCGACATTTGGGATGGGATGCTGTGGCTGGTGCCGGTGGCTGAGAGTTCCCTGGAACAACTAATCACCCGGCGCCCCTCCAAAAATTTCGTGCGGCCTATCGATAAGACTCGCAGCTTGTAAAGTTTTGGCCGCCAGCTGCAACTTTGCGAAGAATGGACGACAACCGACAATGAAGACCGATTTCAGGGTATGTTGCCAAATCATTTGTACAAAATCCTCAAAAATACTGACAGGCGTCTCTAGTTTTCGAATCTGCTGGGTACGGTGTACTGCGAGGGCAATTTGCTCTTCAGTCCCGACGGCACCCACCTCTTTTCACCAGTCGGCAACAGAGTGACAGTCTTTAACCTCGTCGAGTATGTGCACACGCGCGCATTGGGATCAACGTTGCAGCTCTAATAAAAGAAATCAGAAATAAATCATACACCCTCCCGTTTGCGCACCGCAAAAACATTGCCCGCCTCGGCCTCACGCCGCGCGGCAACCTCCTCCTCACAGTCGACGAGGACGGGCACGCGATCCTGACAAACGTCCTGCGAAGAATATCCATATATCACTTCTCCTTCAAAAGCAAGATCACCGCGCTCTCATTCTCGCCCTCCGGCCGCTACTTCGCCGTCGGCCTCGGCCGCAAGCTCGAGGTCTGGCACGTGCCGTCCACGCCCGACACCAACGCCGGCGGCGAGCTCGAGTTCGCGCCGTTTGTCCGGCACCACACGCACACGGGCCACTTTGACGACGTCCAGCACATCGAGTGGTCCAGCGACTCGCGCTTCTTCCTCACAGCCTCCAAGGACCTTACGGCGCGGATATGGAGCGTCGGCGCGGAGGACGGCTTCACGCCGACGGTGCTCTCGGGGCACAAGCAGCCCGTCATCGGCGCGTGGTTCTCGGCGAACCAGGAGATCATCTACACCGTCAGCAAGGACGGCGCCGTGTTTGACTGGCGGTACGTAAAGCCGATCAACCGGGTCGCGGAGGGCGATGAGGACATGGACGAGGACGACGATTCCGACATGCACTGGCGCATTGTCCAGAAACACTTTTTCATGCAGGGCAGCGCGCACGTTCGATGCGCTTCGTTCCACCCTGAGTCGAACCTGCTCGTCGCCGGCTTCTCCAACGGCCTCTTTGGCCTCTACGAGATGCCCGACTTCAACAACATCCACAAGCTGAGCATCTCGCAAAACGACATTGACTTTGTCACCATCAACAAAACCGGCGAGTGGCTCGCGTTCGGCGCCTCCAAGCTCGGCCAGCTTCTCGTCTGGGAGTGGCAGTCCGAGTCGTACATCCTCAAGCAGCAGGGCCACTTCGACTCGATGAACGCCCTCGTCTACTCGCCCGACGGCACCAAGATCGTGACCACCGCCGACGACGGCAAGATCAAGGTCTGGGACATCGAGTCGGGCTTCTGCATCGTGACCTTCACCGAGCACACCTCAGGCGTGACCGCGTGCGAGTTCGCCAAGAAGGGCAACGTCCTCTTCACGGCGAGCCTAGACGGCTCGGTGCGCGCGTGGGACCTGATCCGCTACCGCAACTTCCGCACCTTCACCGCGCCCACGCGGCTCTCCTTCTCCAGCATGGCCGTCGACCCGAGCGGCGAGGTCGTCGCCGCGGGTTCCCTCGACTCCTTCGACATCCACATCTGGTCCGTGCAGACGGGCCAGCTGCTCGACCGGCTCGCGGGCCACGAGGGCCCCGTGTCCGCGCTCGCCTTCGCGCCCAACGGCGACGCGCTCGTCTCCGGCAGCTGGGACCGCACCGCGCGCATCTGGTCCATCTTCGTCCGCACGCAGACCAGCGAGCCGCTGCAGCTGCAGGCCGACGTGCTCGACATCGCGGTCCGCCCGGACTCGCTGCAGCTCGCCGTCTCCACGCTCGACGGCCAGCTGACGTTCTGGAGCATGGAGGCCGAGCAGGTCGCCGGCGTCGACGGGCGCCGCGACGCCTCGGGCGGCCGCAAGATCACCGACCGCCGCACCGCCGCCAACGTCGCCGGCACCAAGGCCTACAACGCCATCCGCTACAGCACCGACGGCAGCTGCCTCCTCGCCGGCGGCAACTCCAAGTACATCTGCCTCTACTCCGTCACCACCATGGTGCTGCTCAAAAAGTTCACCGTCAGCGTCAACCTCTCGCTGTCCGGCACGCAGGAGTTCCTCAACAGCAAGCTGCTCACCGAGGCCGGCACCGCCGCCGACATTGACGACGAGGAGATCTCGGACCGCGAGGCCGCCCGCGCCGCCGAGGGCCTGCCCGGCTCGAAGCGCGGCGGCGACCCCTCCGCCCGCCGGCGCTTCCCCGAGGTGCGCGTCAGCGGCATCGCCTTCTCGCCCGCGGGCACCGCCTTCTGCGCCGCCTCCACCGAGGGCCTGCTCGTCTACAGCCTGGACACGACGGTGCAGTTCGACCCGTTCGACCTGCACATGGAGATCACGCCCGCCTCGACGCTCGCGGTGCTCGAGGGCGAGCGCGACTACCTCAAGGCGCTGGTCATGGCGTTCCGCCTCAACGAGGCCGCGCTCGTGCGGCGCGTCTTCCAGGCCGTGCCCCCCGGCGACGTCGGCCTCGCCGTCGCCGGCCTGCCCGTCGTCTACGTTCCGCGCCTGCTGCGCTTCGTCGCCGCCCAGACCGAGGCCTCGCCGCACATGGAGTTCTGCCTGCTCTGGATCAAGGCCCTCGTCGACAAGCACGGCGCGTGGCTGGCGGCCAACCGCGGCAAGGTCGACGTCGAGCTGCGCGTCGTGAACCGCGCGGTGAACCGCATGCGCGACGACATCAAGCGCCTCGCGGACGAGAACGTGTACATGGTGGACTATCTGCTGGGACAGGCCGGCACCAAGGGTGCGGACCAGAAGGCGTTGCCGGCGAGCGGCGAGGGGAATGGCGCGGTAAGCATTGATGTGGACATGAATGGTGACGACGAGCAAGCGTCCAGCGACGACGACGACGAATGGGTTGGAATAGAGTAGATGGCGGGACTTGTTGGCATATTTTATCACGTTACATTTGGTTGATTTTGATTTCGCACTCATACTCGTAGTCATAGAGCAATCTCGGGGCGTTACTGATACAATACAAAAAGTTGAATACCCAACAGAAACATTACCATGAAAGCGTTCGTCATATCGTGTGCTGCCCTCACAGGCGCGAATGCGAGGACGTCCTATCAATCATGATGTTAGTCCCAAATACATCGGCATCGTGGCTTCATGCGTACGCTTCCAGCTTGGGGACATTCTCCCAGGCGCCGTCAAACCCGGCCGAGCGCACCCAGCGCGGCTCCCCGCCGTCCGCGTCCGGGTCGACGCCCTCGACGCTGTCCAGCAGCGCGTAGTGCGCGCGGAGCCAGGTGTCGTCGTCGGCGATGCGGACCCACGCCGGCCGCGGCCGCCCGGCCTCGAGGTACGGCCGCGTGGCGCGCTGCGCGAGCAGCAGCGCGCGCGCGACCTTGATGACGTGCCCGTCGTCCGGCACGGCGTGCAGCCGCGGCAGCAGCTCCTCGGGCGCGGCGACCATGGCGGCCGCCC
>LUFD01000495.1:0-14384 GCA_003025255.1 Cordyceps pruinosa
GGAGGTGGCGCCGGGGGACGCCGGCCGTTCATTCGGGAGACCCATTATGATGGTAGCACAAGCTGCAATGCTTGCAGCGCTGACTAGTTGAATGGCATCAAATCAAATCCGTGGATTGAGTGATAATATATGGAATAAAAGGAAAAATCGAGGGCAAAAGGAAGAAGCGTCGCATCGCTATGAATAAGAGCGGTATCGGGGTTCGCCTTTGAGGAAGGTCCTTGAATTTGTGGGTAGAGCCGTTGCTCGCCGGCGTCTTATTTCCCTGCCGGGTGCGGACATCCGCCAACATGCTCCATTGAGGCAAACTTGGGCATATACACTACCTGCGATTCGTCAGAGAGAAATAGCAGAGAGGTGTGACTCCAGTTTTAAAAACAGAATCTATTCCCTAGACGGCTATTGACGGTGAAATAGCAGGCAGGCTCTCGGCGACAGTGGAGGTGTGTGGCAAGAAGGCGACTTGGCATGAGGCCAACTCATTAGGCTAATGAGCTTTTGGTCTTTTGTTAGTGTGAGTCTACGCACCATCAACACAACTTGCCCAGGACAAGCTCGAGGACTTTAAGGAACACTTCACCGCTACATGGAAATAGCTTATGGGGGCCGGGCATTGCTCTCTTCGAATCCCCTCTCTGAGAGATGTTGATATGCCAACTGTGCTGGCCAGTTGACTGCGTGTAAGTCCGGCACGGGAACTACTAGGGGGACCTTCCCCAACGAGCAAGTTGCCCAGTGATGGCTCACTAGACCCCCGAACTTGGCCGCCACTTGAACCACGTAGAGAGAGACTTCACGGTTGGTTGTGGCGCGGAAGCAAATACCACCAAGCACAACTGTGTTGGGTGGCTACAGTCGGCCCGGAGCCAAAATGGCGGGCGAAAGCTTGGAGGTGCAGTGACTCTTCTTCGCTAGGAAGTAAAGCTTTACAAAGCTTCAGAAAAATCTCGCGTGTCTGCAACGTCTCAATTGAATCACGAGTTCCAATGATTCATAATGGCATCTTACACTCTCACGAAGCCCTGAAGAGGTTGTATTTCCTGCGTATTTATTCAGACCTGATAACCAAGGCCGCGTGCAAATCTGTCATTTGTCTCAGTTCATCTACCTTGCAAAGCATATGATCAATGTGTGGCCCAAAAACGGGCACCAGATACAAACGAGCCATACAACAACCCAGTTCATCTTTTCCACTAAAATACAGCCATATAAAACGCCACAATTAAAATCATGTTACCCATGCTCCAGCTTTCAGGCTCTGTTGCGCAGTTTCTTTGCCCTTTCATCAAGCACTTTCTTACGGGTCCTTTGCCTCTACTGGAGTCGGTGCAATTCTTCTCTTCTTCGACCCCTTTGTGTCCTCTTTTTCGCTGTCCGTTGCATCTCTCTTACTGCCGGCCACTGTATTGCTCGGCGTTTCCGGCGGAGTCGTCATAGGAACGCCGGTTAC
Source organism: Cordyceps pruinosa (assembly GCA_003025255.1). Taxonomy (NCBI): domain Eukaryota; kingdom Fungi; phylum Ascomycota; class Sordariomycetes; order Hypocreales; family Cordycipitaceae; genus Cordyceps; species Cordyceps pruinosa. The sequence continues at coordinate 1,451 of LUFD01000495.1, forward strand.
TTTGCCCGAGTTGGTGGCGGCAACAGCAGGCACAGTACCTGATATGAGCGTAGGGTTGCTGACCACGCCGACAGGCATCGCGGACGACTGGGTCGCTACTGACGATGTCGAGTTTGATCGCGCCGGTGATGGCGGCCTCTGCGAAGCGCCACTCATAGAAGCTGGGGGCGATGGTGCGGTAAACGAGCTAGTCGAGTTGCGGCTATGATGATGCGGGCCGCTATGATAAGGTGAGGGGGGTGCAAAAGCGGTCGTCGGTGTAGCTAGAGGAGTGTTCTGGTTGGAGGAGGCCGCACCAGCTTGCGGTTTCGCCGGCGGGCCGACTTCACCCTGATATATGTCTCCCAACTCTCCGGATGCAAATGATAGCGTTGAACAAAAGCCATCAGAAGACGAAATGAGCAATGTGAGTCCATCATTTGACCTATCATGTTATTAGCCTAGGAATGATGGTTGTTGTGTAGTCGTTCTTACCATGCGAGGTCGGTAAAGGTCGCGCAGTGCAGGTTACTGACGACACAGATTGGTGTCTTTTGCTGCGTATCATATAACAGAACAGAATCCTGGGTGGCGACGGCATACACCATCCTATATGGTAGCGAGAAGGCGGGCTTGGGTCCTGGCGTGGCAGCGCTCGTTTCTACACTTGGCTTGGTCGGCATCGACGTAACATCGGCAACAGCAGCGGGTGGCGGCGGTGGCGGCGGTTCCATGACTGGGCCAGGCGACGTTGGTCGTGAAACAGGCTCCGGCAATGATGGGATGTCATCTTCGGCGGAAGAAGTGTCGATGGTGATATGCTTGGTGGGAAGCGCGGTGCGGAGAGTATAGAATAATGGAGAGCACTTGACGACCACGGACGGCTTCTTATGACCTGGGAGATGGGCGACGGGGGGTTTGTTGATGCCTCCTCTTGTGTAAATATACACAGTATTTATGACCTCATATGTTGGCTTTGAATCCTTGTCCACTTGGTGTTGGTTTTGGTATTGACCTGACGGTGTAAGCAGCAGGCTACCATCGGGCGTAAAGGTCAGACGCCGGAAGAAGGAAGTCAGGGTCTCGTTTGCGTAAAGGCTTGCATTCTTCATCCCGAGCCCCAGATGCGTGGATGAGGCGTGAGGTTTCGGCGACGCTTCCATGGTCATCACGGCAGGGAGAGGCAGCGATGGAGCGGGGGAGGCAGATCGACGGGACGAAAACGAGGATCGGCGACTATGGCTCACGACGCTGGGTGGGTTCATGGGCAGCGGGAACGACGTGGGTGTTCCTGGAGCTGACGGGACCGGTGATCCGACCGACGTGTTCGAGTCGACGACGGAAAGCTGCGCTCGATGACCAAAGTCGGGAGGTGCCGGGCTGCTGGAAGAGATTCGTCTCGGCGGCAGGTCAGCCTTGATGTGGCTGGCGAGGCGAGGGGGTTTGTCCTCTTGGCTGAGGGTATATTGTCCATCTTTTGTTCGGAGGGAATAGATATGGACCGATCGATCGGAGGACTGCGTAGCTATGTATTCGTTCAACGGGTCCCAGGTAACGCCTTGGACGTAATGGCTGTGCTCTGCTATTTGTCGGACGAGAATTCCTGAGAAGCGGCATCAGTATCTGCGGTTCAACAACGGTTGGTCGTTGGACGTTGAAAATAATATGCATACCTGTCGTGGCACTGTAAATTCGAGCTATATTGTCCATGCTGCCAATGATGAAATGGGCGCCATCGGGGGACCATGCGAGGTCGTAGATTTCAGCACCGCTGGAGCGGCACATGTGCTTTGCGCGCCAGGATTCCTTGTCATCGAGGCCGTCGGAGCCAAAATTCGATGATGTTAGCTCGCTAGGGACCCAGAGAATGACATTTCCGTCGTCGCCGGCCGAGGCAAGCAGTTCGCCTGTTGGGGGGGGATAGAGTCAGCGGCGCCGTTTGGCGGGGACAGGAGCGCGTCGAGCAGCTAAGCTGGGCGGTGCGACATACCTTTGGGCGCCCAGCGGACGACATTGACGGCCTGGTTGTGCTTGGAGAGCGTGGAGAGGTATTCGACCTTGCGATCGGCGCCGTTGGCGTCGAGCTTCCAGATGCGAACGTGGTTGTCACCACCGGCCGTGGCAAGACGGCCCCTGCCGCCGGGTTCAAAGTGAGCCGAGTAGACGGGGGCGTTCTGCTCGTGCCAATTGATGATGAGGGGGGTGGCCTTCATCCTGACGACGGGATGCTACGACGGCTCTGTCGTGGGTGACATGAAGGGGGACCTCGGGGTCGATGGACGGGACAATGAATGCTGGTAAGCAAACCGCTGTTGGGCGGGCGGGCGAGTGCGTGGTGTGGGAGAGCAGGCGGCCGCGGAGAAACAGTGCGGACGGACGAGGGTGGCTGTCGTGGCGTGGGATTCGGGCGGGTGAAACGCGTGATTTTATGGAAGCTCTGCTTCGAGGATACGCGAGTCTTGGATCCTGGATCTGCGAAGAAGCATCAATGAGCAGGATACAGGGCACAATTCAACGTAATTGTAGGTAGGCAGGGCGTGGAGACGGAAGCGCGGTCGTCTGCGGATACCAGCAGTGCACCAGTAAGAAGTAGCAGGTACCTGTACCGTGGTACCAGTCGTACAGATATCGCAGCTCCGAATTGGCCCTGTTCCTTGTTTCAGCAACTTGCGGCGCGGCTTGGTGTTCCGTTGCCGACCTGTTTGACTAAGTCCCTAGCGGTGCAGCCAGGCACGACTAGTGGTGACTGGTGACTGGACGACTTTGGCTGGCTGGTGACGACGGTTGACCTGTTCTGACGCGGTTCGGAGTGGAGGCGCTCCTCCATGCGCATCATCACCACTGGATCTGCATTGCTTATGCTGTTTTGCTGCCCTGATCCGTCGCTTGTGCCTGGTTTTGAGTATGTGTTCTTTTTTTTTTTTCGCCTTTTTCTGCTTGCCGAATAATTTCCATGGTTCCTTTGGCACGACGCGTTCGTCGGGGGCAGTCTGGAAACCGCGCTCTGTCAAGGAAGCACATTCGTGGGTTTCCATCTTCTGCTCTCTTGGCGCACTGTATTCGTATCGGTCGCTTGCTCTGATTTCACCATCAAGTTTCGTCTCCTGTACGGGTGCTGTCCAGATCAATGACTAATCCTACCAGGCACCACTATGCACATGCATCAATCATATACCGCAGCGTTACGCCACGAGCAAGCTTACGTGGTGACGCGAACACGACACCGAGAGAATTGGACAAGAAAAATGCCCCTACCCAGCTCCTTCCACATCGCTCGTCATCCGCAACATCTCCGATTGCGTGGTTACGCCGGGTTGCAAAGCGCGTCTAGGGTAGGCGCGTAAAGAGCTTGCAGGGCGCGTCACGGCCACGCCAAAGAATCCCGGGCTACAACTCGATGAGTTCCCATGGCCATGGCGATAAAAAGTAGCACCCTGACAAAGGCAGCCAAGCTTCAACCCAAGAGTCACTGATGCACAGCTTCCCTATTGGGGTGTAGTCCTTAGGCACCCGTCCGAGGCTGGCAATCACAAGGCAACCAGATACCCAGTACTAAAGATGCCTTCACATCGATCGCCGAGAATAGCCTAGCCCAATCACATATCTGCGCGAGTACGGAGCACGGCAGTTGCGTCGATTTAGCTGTGGCCTCGCCAACATGCTGCGAGGTTGGGTGCAGTCAGACGAATGAGGCGCCCACATTTACCCCAGCCTCGAGGAACTAGAGACGTGCAAATCTACGACAAAAGGACGCTGGCCGTCGGGCGGTTACCAAGTACACTCTAGGTCGAGACGTGAGTCACTCCGGAATGGCATGGATGGCGGTCAGACGTGCTTGAGTCTGCCCGAGTCACCAGCGACCGGTGACCACTAGCGGAAATGAAGGGCCGGCCATGTTGATCAGTCAGATGGAAAGAGTACGGCCGGAGCAAAATGTTGACGAACTGCATGCAGATGCAGTCAGTATTGAGAAGTGGCATGGACTGGACAGACGGCACATCCAACCCCCCCACCAATGTATAGGTATGCATGCACGGATATGCGGCCATGTGTAACATTTATTAGCCCGGGGGTATCACCATGTCGCCAGTAGAGATATCCCGAGGGTCATGTAACACGCCAAGTGTGCTTTTCCGAGCAGAAAGACCCGGCCGTCCACACGCACCGTCCTCCAATGTGCAGCTTTGGCAAGACATTGGCGCGCCTTTGTGGTATGTAATGTGTAATGACACCCGAACACGCAATGCAGCACGACGACCACAGCAGCCCCTAACGCATCACGCGGCCTGACGCCTGCATATGGGATTGGTCCGAGATCTCCCAGCACATGGGGTGCGCTGAGTAACTCGCTGAGAAGGGACGTCGCGCGCGCCAAGGAGCCTGATCTGTGATGGATGCGAGGAGCCAGCAAACTAGCTAGCGTGTGCATGCAGCGCATTGATTGCCACCGCCGAAAAGAAATGAAAGCGTGTATAAGAAATCTGCGGAGGTGATGGCACCACGGCTTAATGGTTCAGTTTATACAACTGGGGCGTTGAGTCACGTAGCCTCGCCAAAAGGAACCTCCACACAGCGGGCTAGTTTATTCCTGTTCATGTATGTTGTTACACGACTTTTTACACCTGTCATGTGTTGGAGCGACGAGACGAAGTTTGCAAACAAAGTGGCGATCATCTGCTTGGGTTGTAAGGAGAGTGAGAGAGGACTTCGGATCGCCAAGGCGATTGCTCAAGTCTCTCTCAATCTCAATTGACAATGGAAGTCCAGGACAGACAAGTAGCCTCCAAAAAGCGTTCGTTGCCTTACGAAACTGGTAGCAGTGAATGGTTTAGCGCAGTAAGATCTGTATTGGCTCGAGGTATGCCAGTAAACGACGATGAAATCTGGGTTAGGCATGAGCCGGGTACGACTCCCAGCTGTGTGGCGCACATGGAACCAAGCACCACGTCCGCAGATGGAGAAAAAAAGTACCTTCGTGCAAACCTAGTTGCTGGGAGGCGACGAGGTGCGGGCAGCTCCAGCTGGCGTTATTAGTAAAGTGAGATGAAGTCTCGGGCTGGCGCAGAAGGGTCTCGCGGACACGGTGGCGAGCGCAGCAGCACGCACACTCATGCATTGATTCACGGACGAGACAAGGTCGCAAGCCATTTGCCATGTTCCCGGTTTCTTACATGGGGGGGCTCGTTTTCAGAGCCGCCACAAGCCAATTGCCCACCGCCCATTCCGAAAGCCCCACGCTTCAACGCCGTCGCCTGCCTTTTTCAGCAGGCCGGTCAACCGTCAGAGTTTTGCGATGGGAAGCGGGCGCGCTTTGCGAATGGGCGGCTGACGGGGTGGTGGCACCTGGTAGCACAATGGTGGTTTGCCTTTGCCTCTGCGGTGGCAAGGATGTGCGTGCCCAGTGTCCACGGTTCGTTTCTGGTTTCTGGTCCACTCGGGGATGATGCTGGCCTGATTGCCTGTTGCCCAGTAGACACAGACAAGGTTGGAGGAAGGGCAGAAGTACGGTTCTAGTCGTGGCGGACGGTATGTTCAAAGAGGGCTAGTTGGAAGCCATACTCTCCTCTATATAATTAGAGTCATCTAGTGGATCCGAGAGGATGGGGTTTCTCAGCCGCGAGGCAGCGAGTGACTGTTGAGAGTTTGATAACGGCGTATCAGTCAGTAATAAGCCAGCCAGTCAGTCAGTCAGAGGGACTCGGTTGGCTGCGGGATGGCTTGTGCCATGTCGCTTGGCGGCAGCCACGGTCAGGATAGCTAGCTGTGGTGCAGCAGTTGCCGACTTGACGGTCACGAGAAACAGGTAGGAATGAAGGCTGATGATAAAGCTGCTGCCTTGATCAAGTGTCGGCTCCTGTCATTTCGGACATACTTACACCGGTTAAGAGGTTACATTTGGCTGCCTGCCTAGGCGCCGAAGATCCCAGCATAGCAGAAAAAAAAAAGAAAAGCTAGCAGGTCATCTCGCTATGCATCTCGCAGTTCAGGACGGCGCTGGCGTCAGCCCCATTTCAGCCCGCCTCCGCTGATTGACTGGGAGGCCAGCCTCAAGCAGTTGATCCTGGTATCCTCAAGCTCCAGTGGGAGGGCTGGGACTGGACAGGGTCGTCCCTGCTCGTGCAGCGAGGGACAGCGATGGAACTTACCGAGACAGGGTTTGTATTTGTACAAGAGCATCATGAAAATCTCTAGACATGTCTCTCTCTGGTCCTTTGTTGTGCTGCCCAAGGTTCGTGAAGCTGGCAGCCTGATGCCGTTCGTCTTGGACCCCCCCCCTTCCCCCTCCATCCAACCTCCACTCCGGTGACTAATAACTTTGGCCCGCCAGGTCCTGCCGGCCGCCAGCCGCATGCATGTACTCCCTGCACGCAATTAGCTGCCAATCGGTACTTTCTTTTTCTCTTTTGTCTTTGGCCTCTTTCTCATTAGCTCTGATTGATTAGCTCTGATGTATTTATTTTACTTTTTCTTTTTTTCTCTCTGCTGGCCCAAGCTTCGTCTAACTCGTTACGCCTGGCTCTGCCCGTCTTCGTTCAACGCCTGGCGGGCCTCGACTCAACCCCGAACCAGGCTCAGCGGTGCACGTCATAAGACTTGCCTCCTCCCCCTGCGCGACCCCGGACATTTACGATTTTTCATTCATCCGGGTTCTTTTCCTCCTTCTCCTGCTGTCCTGTCCCGTTTCCCCCCTGGATGCATTTCCATTTCGGCTGCTCCCCATTGCTGCCATCGCCACGCCGATAGCTTCATCGAGCCCGTTTGTCGTTTGTCCTGCAGCCTTCGCCTGCTCGGACCCGCCGCTGCGCCGCTGCTACCTTCGGTCTTGCACGTAACCCGACCGTGCAAAGGAGAAAACGAGAAGAGACAGTGCTCGACCAAAGACGAAGCTGCTGAGCTGTACGCAACTTGTCCTGCGTCGTCGCGTCCTGTCTTGTACGGCTGTCCCAGCTGTCCCGTGCATCGCCTTCCTCCATCATGGATCACGACCAGCTCTTCATGGCCTCGGCTGCTGGACTAGCTGTTGCCGCCCTCTCCACGCTTCCCGCCCTGGCCGCAATTGTCTCCCAAATACGCTCCCGCGCTCCCAAGGACAACTTCTACGAGGACCACGATGGTGTCGCTACTCCCGAATCCATCGCTGCCTTTTCCAACACGCCCAGCAAGTTTGCCGTGACCTTTCTGGCCGCCTCGACCGCTGCATTGTCAGTTGCTTTCGCCGTCTTGAACTCCAATGGCTCTTCAACCGGAAGCTTGTTCCTGTCCACCTGGCTCACCACTGGCGCTTGGGTGAGTGCATACTTGGTCGCAAGATCCTACCCAGTCCCTTCTATTGCTAACCCAACCCCCCCTTGGCCGCCTTGCTAGATTCTCATTTTGCTGCAAGCTGCTTGCATGTGTGCTCACCACAACTTCATCAAAGTCTATGATATCGGCCTCGGCATTTTCCTCGCCTCCCTCGCTAATATTATCGTCGCCACCGCCGAAACCAACCATGTTGGTCAATACCAGTCCCTCCAGCAAGACGTCACTCTCATCCTGCGCGTCTGCACTCTCCTGTCTGCCGGTCTTCTCGCCATCGCATCTACCCTCATCCCCCGCCGCCCCGACGTCTTTTACGACAACGAGCCTGTCGATCGCAACTTTAGCGTCAATGCCCTCAGTAGATTTACCTGGGGCTGGGGCCGTAAGACCCTCGATCTTGGCGGCCAAAAGGGTGACTTGAAGCAAACCGACGTTCCTCGCCCCCCCAGCTACGCCAGATCCAAGAGTCTCGTTGAAGCTTGGGAGAGCTTCAAGTTTGGCGCCGGTTTGCTTCGTAACCTCATTCGCGTTTACGGCTGGCGTTTTGCCGTCCAGTGGACCGGCACCCTCTTTCGTGTTGCCGTTGGCATGGTCCCCTACATCATCCTCCTCCGGCTCATCCAGAAGCTCGAAAATACTCCTCGCGATGAAATGAAATTTGGTGACTTTTGGCTTCACGTCGTTGGTCTCGGACTGTGCGGAATCAGTGAACAGTGGCTTGACGGCTACCTGAACTGGTATGCCATTGTTGGCATGGGCATCCCCATGTCGGCTCAGCTTTCCGCCCTTGTTTTTGAAAAGTCTCTCCGACGCAAGAACGTCAAGACCGCCGAGAAGAAGCGCGACACTGATGGAGAAGCCAAGAAGGATGCCGACGATGACACCAAGAAGGATGACAAAGACAAAAAAGACGGCAAGGACGACAAATCTGACGAAACTGTCCTTCGCTCACGGCAGGCTATTGTGAATCTCGTCGGTGTTGATTCGAGACGTATTGCCGATTTCCTCGCCATGCATTTCATCATCATAAACGCCGTCTCCAAGCTCATTCTTTACTCTGTCTTCCTCATCCAGCTTATTGGGTACCAGCCATACCTCGCTGGTGTCATCGCCTGGGCCATTGTCTTGCCAATCAACATGTACGCCTCCAAGATTTATCTCAAGCAGGAGGACAAGCTTATGAAGATTCGTGACGAGAAACTTGCCATGATCAACGAGGCTCTCCTTGGTATTCGACAGATCAAGTTCTCTGCCCTTGAGAAGGAGTGGTCCGCTCGCATTATGGCCAAGCGTGGAAAGGAGCTGGGCACCATCCGATACATCTTTGCTATCGATCTCATTCTATTCACTTGCTGGATTGTTAGCCCTATTCTGCTCGCTGTCGTCTCGCTTGCTGTCTATGCTATTCAGAATGGAACCCTCAAGCCCTCCACCGCTTTCGTTGCTATTGGTATCTTCAAGAGTTTGGAAATGAGTCTCTCTGTTCTTCCCGAATTCATTGGCTACGGTCTCGACACCCTCATCTCCATTCGCCGTCTTGGTAAGTACCTTGAGGGCCCCGAGATGACCGACATCATCACTCGCGGCCACGATGCTGCTCTGGACAATGCTTCCGTTGCCTGGCCTGTTGACGACGAGGTCCCTGAGGAGGAGCGATTTGTCCTTCGCGACCTGAACCTTTCTTTCCCCCAGGGTGAGCTGTCTGTCGTTTCCGGAAAAACTGGCACTGGCAAGAGCCTTTTACTTTCATCTCTCATTGGTGAAGTCGACCTTCTTGCTGGTAAGGTCATCATGCCACCTGCACCAACTCCGGCTGAGCGTAATGACGGCAAGGCTCACAAAGGCAACTGGATCCTCCCCGGCACTGTCGCGTACGTCAGCCAAAGCCCCTGGCTTGAGAGTGCCACCCTCCGTGACAACATCACCTTTGGTCTGCCATACGACGAGGAGCGTTACAATACGGTCATTGAAGTCTGTGCTCTGCGCAAAGATCTTGACATTCTCGAGGACGGCGACCAGACTGAGCTTGGCGCCAACGGTATTAACCTGAGTGGTGGCCAGAAATGGCGTGTCACTCTCGCTCGTTCCGTTTACTCCCGTGCCGAGCTCTTGCTCCTGGATGACATCTTCAGCGCTGTCGATGCCCACGTTGGCCGACAAATCTTCGAAAAGTGCATTGCCGGTCCCATCTGTCACGGCCGTACCCGTATCCTCGTCACCCACCACGTTGCTCTGGTTGAATCCAAGACCAAGTACCTTGTTGAGCTTGGTGAGGGCACTGTCCTTCACTCTGGCCTCACCAGTGATCTGGCTGAAGACGGTACTCTCTATAAAATCCGCAGTCACACCCAAACCGAGGCCGAGATCCAGGCCGACGAAGCTACCAACGCCGAGACCATGGTCAATTCTGAGGAAGCCTCGGACGCCGAAAATGAGCTGCAAAAAGTTCCTTCCAAGTCTGCCAAGAAGTTTGTCGAAGACGAAAAAATTGAAAAGGGCTCCGTTAAACGCCATGTCTATGCTACCTACATCAACGCCAGTGGCGGGCTCCCCTTCTGGATTGCTTGCGGTTGTTTCTACATTGCCTATGAAGCGGGTAATGTTGGTCGTAACTGGTGGCTACAGATTTGGACCGGCAAGTCTGTTGACGAGCCCGTCGATAACTCCAACATGTCTATCAATACTTTCTCCTCACATGGCACCGCCAGCATGTTCTCTCTACAGCACGGCGGCCTCCACACCGCTGCTGCACCCGTTCACGACAATGACCTACACCTGAGCTTTTATCTCGGTGTCTATGCTGCTATTGCGCTGGCAAGTGGTATCATTGGTTCTCTGCGCATGCTGTGGGCCTTCACCATGAGTCTCAAAGCCAGCCAGAAGCTCTTTGAACATATTCTCTTTACCGTTGTCCGCACACCCCTGAGGTGGCTCGACACTGTTCCGGTTGGCCGAGTCCTTAACCGCATGACTGCCGATTTTGACGTCATCGATACTCGCCTGAGCTTCAGTATCAGCTTCTTTATCGGCAGATGTCTCGCCATTATTGCAGTCTGTGCGGCTTCAACGCTGGTCACGCCGCTTGTCCTGCCTCTCGCCTTGCTGCTCATTGTTGGTGCTGGTTTTATCGGTAAAAAGTACATGGACGGCGCTCGACCTATGAAGCGTCTCGAAAGCAACTCAAAATCGCCCGTTTTTGAACTGTTCAACACCACGCTCGCCGGCGTTTCCACTCTGCGCGCCTTCCAGAAGAACAAGGACTACATCAAGCGCATGCACTACCACCTCGACACTTGGAATACCAACAAGGTGCACTTTTGGATTTTTAACCGTTGGATGGGCATCAGAATGGCCACGATTGGTACTATTTTCACCACCTGCGTCGGTGTCGTCATTATTCTCACTAAGACTAACGCTGCCATGGCTGGTTTCGCCATGTCCTTTGCGCTCGATTTCGCTAACACAATTCTTTTCGCTATCCGAGCCTACGCTGGCCTGGAGCTCGACATGAATGCCGCCGAGCGTGTTGTTGAGTACTCGGAGCTGAAGATGGAAAAGCAGGATGGCACAGAGCCCCCTGCTGCCTGGCCTACTTCTGGCACTATTGAGATGAAGGATGTCGTGGTGGGTTATGCAGAAGATCTGCCCGCCGTTCTCAAGGGCGTTTCCTTTGCCGTCAAGAACAACGAACGCGTCGGTGTCATTGGTCGTACCGGCGCGGGCAAATCTTCCATGACTCTTGCTCTGTTCCGTTTCCTGGAAGCGCGTTCCGGCTCCATCTTCATTGACGGTGTCGACATTTCCAAGATCGATCTGCACAGCCTGCGCTCACGCCTCGCTATTATCCCCCAAGATCCCGTTCTGTTCTCCGGAACCGTCAGGTCCAACCTTGATCCCTTTGAGAAGTACTCTGACGAGGAGCTCCGCGAGTGCCTCCAGCGCGTCCACCTCATCGACTCGCAACCTGTCACCCCCGCGAACGAGCCCGCGTCATCGTCCAACTCGACCGTCGCGCCGCAAAATACCAACATTTTCCGGGACCTCAACAGTGGCATCTCCGAGTCAGGCGGCAACCTGTCCCAGGGCCAGCGCCAGCTGCTCTGCATCGCGCGCGCCATCGTCTCCCGCCCCAAGATCATGGTTCTCGATGAGGCGACTTCGGCCGTCGACATGGCCACGGACGCGCTCATCCAGCGCAGCATCCGCGAGGAGTTTGACAACAGCACGCTGCTTGTCATTGCGCACCGTCTCAGCACCATTGCCGACTTTGACAAGATCCTCGTTCTCAGTGAGGGCACCGTCGCCGAGTACGGCAGCCCCCGCGAGCTCTGGGAGAGGGACGGCAGCATCTTCCGTGACATGTGCGAGCACAGCGGCGAGAAGGATAAGCTGGAGGCTACCATTATGGGTAAGAAGTAAACTGCTCCTGCGCGCCGTGGGGCTTCTTAGCATTGTTTCGAAGCAATGATTGGGAAAAAGTGCATTCTATAGCATTGTTGTTTACATTGTTGTTTATATTATATAACTGTACTTGTGTTTTGTATTTGGCTCTGGTTTGGCATTTTTGACACTTTGTTGCGATTGCAACATGTTTTTGAATATTGTTCTTTTTTCACGGAGAACGCGCAAGGAACGAGAAATGTGAGTGAGAGAGTGAGTGGTGGACAAGCAGGAGCGAAGAAAACAAAAGTTCTTTTCTCCACATTGCAATATTTTCTTCTTGCTTCTCTATTGGATAAAAATCTTTCGCGATTTGGTCTTGCTTCGCACAAAAGAAAAGTATGACGAGGCTTGTCATGAGCCTGCAGCTTGCGTGATGGCGGCTGCCATTGTGGTGGAACGGGGGGTCTAGTTTTAGATGTATGTAGCCCTGCTTCCAGCAATGCGAATCGATTTTTATACATGAACGGCTTTCTGTCTCTCTTTCTCGCTTGATACGTAACTGCGCAATCGGGAGTATAAGGTTTCAGATGTATTCATGTGTAATTACTATGGTATCGTACCCGCGCGGCCCGCCAGCTCTGTACACGACTTGAGGCCGGCACCTCCCTTTCACGATTCCAAGTCGCGCGTGACCGTGCTGACGTTGCTGGCGTGGGCGAGCAGGAACTTGCAGCACGTCAGCGTCAGCTTGCAGGCCTTTGTCCAGCCGTCGTCCTGGGCGATGCCGAGGCGGATGCTGACGTCGTCAATCTTGTCGGCGTCGATGCGGTACGGCAGGGTGAGGGGGCGGGCGGTGGGGGCCGTCTTGCGGTGGATGTGGTCGCCGAGCTGGCGGACGAGCTCGAGGAAGGCGACCATGGCGTTGTCGAAGCCGCGGTGGAGCAGGCGCAGGCCGAGGGGCAGGTCGCCGCCGGAGCTGTAGAGCTCGAGGACGCTGCGCTTGGGCGCGGCGGGCGGGCGCGACGGCGGCGGGCGGGCGGCGGCGTCGACGCGGCTGGCGGCGGGGCTGGCGGCGTCGAGGCGCACAATCTTGGAGGTGCTGCCCATCGGCTGCGGCTCGTAGCCCTGGAAGCGGAATTCGAGCTTGTCGGCGACGGTGACGAGGAGGAGGAGCGCGTGGCCCCAGGCGGCGTTGATCTCGGGCCAGTCGACGGGCTTGCTGGAGAGGCGGCCGAGCCGCAGGCCGTTGATGGTGGCGAAGCTGCCGTCG